>JBBAGI010000126.1:0-250000 GCA_037127475.1 Arma custos
GTTAGCAGGTACTTTTACCGTATGGAGAACTTTCAGATTAGAGAATTTATTTTGTGAACAGCTTTGGATAAACGCTATAAATAAAAAAAATTTCTTTTATTTAATTATTTATCATCTAAAAAGTTAACACATTCACAAAAAACTATGATTCTGCTTATGTTTTTTTTTTTTTGTTCGTCATCCCTGTCTTGCCTAGAATTCTCAAGATGTTTAGCAGAAAGCATTCATAATTTTTTATAGTCTATTTACTGTGTAGAGTTCCCACTAGAAAATTAACTCCACTCGATGATTGCATTAATTCCCATATTTCTCATCATATTTAACCCTCAATTATTCCAATGTAATGCTGTTTGTAATATATAGTATCCTTCATTTATATTCTCCATTTATTTATTACTGGGCTCTACTGTCCTTGAAGAATTGCCAAGGAGTCTCCTGTGATGGGGCCTTCCTCTAAATCATAAACCATCATTCGTTATCTCATACAGCATCCTCCTTAGAATTGTCGTTGGGTCCATCCTCTCCACTGCACCAACTGATGTAGTCTCAACAATCCTCCATATTATGTCGTTTGATGTTCCATATTGCACACACGATTTTTTTTAAAAACCAAGAAAAGCCAAGCCGTCTTCTTTATGTAAACATTTCATATTTGTTAACTCTTTCAGGTCGCAGGATTTATTTTGCCAAGGTACATTAAAGTTTTGTTTCTTTGGCCAGGAATGATGACTGTTTTCTTTGCAGTTTTTACAAGTGAAAATAAGTCCTCTGTGTCAATGTTTTTTTTGTATTTTGGAGCATTGTTTATTGTCAAGTACAGGAAGTCGAATATTGTATATTAATAATGGTGGTTTGATTTCTTAAAAAAGGATAACAGTGGCAATGATTTTGTTTGTTGTATTTAATTATTTTTTGAGCATGAATATGTTTATTTAAATACTGAATACTTACTTTGTTACTAAAACCCTACAATTTTCATATTACTTATCTATTTTTGTAAAAATGTTTATTATGTTACCTTACAGGGTTGTCTGGTGCTGGTAAAACATCCATTTCATTCCATCTTGAGGCTTACCTGGTTTCAAAGGGTATTCCAGCCTATGGTCTGGATGGAGACAACATTAGGACAGGGCTCAACAAGAACCTCGGCTTTAGTCCTGAAGACAGAGAGGAAAACATCCGCAGGGTTGCCGAAGTGGCCCGCCTCTTTGCTGACAGCGGAGTTGTAGCTTTATGCAGTTTCGTATCTCCTTTTTCCCAGGTATTTGAATAAAATATTCAAATAAAATAAAAAGTATTTTATTTTAACAAATATTTAAAGTTACTATATACTATATTAATAGTTGTAATTTTTTGTCTTCAAAATTCTGTTTTATTATTATATATGATTATTTTCACTAATTATTACATTAAGTGCATGTAATTTTGTTTTCAAATGATCTCTTAGCAAAACAACGCTTGACATGAAGAGATTACCTTTCTTCCAACTAAATTTCAACCTTTAATCAGGTCAATAATTTTATTATCAAATAGTAATTTAATAAATCATTAATTTTATTGACATTTGATATCATCGATGAATAGTTTCCACATGCTTTTTCAAGGATAGGAAATATAATACTAGAATTGCATAATTGTTTAGCACAATAATTTTATTGAATGTGTGGGTAACTATTATAAACTTTGTTTTTAAACAATGACAGTTCAACATATAAAGGGTTTGTAAAGAGAAAATATATTTTTGTTTACATTATGTCATATTATTTATCTTATTTATATTAGATGAAATATCCTTTAGATGCAACTTTTATTAATTGATTTCAGGACAGAGATTTAGCCAGAAAAATCCACAAAGATAATGACTTACCTTTTTTTGAAGTTTTTATTGACACTCCAATCAATGTCTGTGAGCAGAGGGATGTCAAAGGTCTATATAAAAAAGCTAGACAAGGAGTGATAAAAGGTGAGATATCTTGTAATGTGTTAAATATATGCATAATTACATACTATTTTGTTTCTATTTATAAACTAATTTTAATTATATTTTTTTATTCTAAAGATGTACATTTTAATACAATAGATTTTCCATGGTTATCATTTATCTTTAGCAACCTAACATTGCCTTTTAACAAGGGCTGATAATCAACACACTACTCTAATAATTAAAAATGAACAAAATAATTTTGTTTTTCTTGGTGTTTTTAAAGGCATAAAACCTTTAGGGCATCAATGACTAATGAAATAATTTTTCTTGCAGGTTTTACCGGGGTTGATCAGCCTTATGAAAAGCCAGAACACCCTGATTTAGTTGTTAAAACAGTCGAGATGACTATTGAAGAAAGCTGTATGCAAGTTGTGGAGCTACTTCAGCAACATGTAAACTTAATACCTTCCCGATTCAACTATGTAATAAGTTTTTAACTTTTAATGCAAATGTGCCATGTGGTGCTGTTCGTCTCATTTGCACTGATGCACTTGTCCATGTAGGGTTGAGTAGTTGTGCATATACAGCACCAAAATAATATTATATACAGAAAAAAATCCAACAATTTAAAGAATTCTCTTTTGATGATTCTTATTTTTTTTTAATAATTTTTCTTTTAAGGGGAAAATAAAACTGATATTAAGTTTTTATATAATTATAATTTGTTATAGCACTATATCAGTTTGTTCTTTTTGCAATTATTATTATGACCTACATACATACATGGCTGGCTCTACATCCCGTCACCGAGACTGAGCCTCCTCCAAAAGCCTTCACCAGTCAATACGCTCAGCTGCAGCAGCTCTCCAGTTTCGAACTCCCAGCAGAGCCCGTGCGTCCGATGTCACTGAGTCCTCCCATCTGACATTTGACCTGCCAACCCTTCTTTGTCCACGCATCCTTCCAGGTATCGCCGAATCATCCATACGTGCAACGTGCCCGGCCCATCGAAGTCGTCCTATCTTGATGAACTTGACCAAGTCTGTATCCTTATAAAGGGCAGCTAGTTC
Source organism: Arma custos (assembly GCA_037127475.1). NCBI lineage: Eukaryota > Metazoa > Arthropoda > Insecta > Hemiptera > Pentatomidae > Arma > Arma custos. The sequence goes on from JBBAGI010000126.1 coordinate 2,995, forward strand.
AGCATTTCTCCTTCTTCTCCAAATTCCAACCTCTCTAACAGGGCCCAAAATCCTTCTCAAGATCAGTCTCTCGAAGATCAGAAGTCTACTTTCATCTTGCTTCTTAAAGGCCCACGCTTCCGATCCATAAGTTAAAACAGGGCAGACCAAGGTTTTGTAGATAGTGATCTTGGTCCTGTTAGAGAGGAATCTGCTTCCAAAATGCTTCCTTAATTAATCAATTAATAAATGATTATTATGACCTAGGTGTGGCATTATTACAATTCTTACTTTATAGTTGTAGTATTCTTGAATCTACGATCGTAGGCTGATGATAGCATTAATCTGAAGTTGTGTAGATGCTTGATAAGTCTACACTCTGAAGTAGGAAGTCTTGTCATAACTTTTAAAACATGTCATGCCTTTTAATTGAATAGATTTATTTTTGCCTTTAACCAATTTTCCCAAGAAATAGTGAACTCCTGCACTGGATCAAAAATTTTCACCACTCTAATGTTTCGTCAAAAACTAGCATTAAAAAAAAATAGAAAATTGTTTTTGTTCTAAAAATTTTGATTTCGATAAATTGAAGCTTCAGAAACATAAGATGACAACCGCAAAGATATAGACACGTATTAGGTAATAAAGATGTTGATAGCTTGTGTTGTTAAGAAAAAGAAAAGAGATTAAAAAGAAAAACAAAAATAGAATTGAAAACAATGTCGGAGACCATAGTCATCAAAAATTTTAAATCTTATAAAATAATGGGGCTTCGATTACACTCCTACTGAACTGATTTAAGCAAGTGAAAAAGCAGGAGTTTCGATGGTTCACATTTTGGTTATAAAGATTTAGAAAAATATTGGAACAATGAAAAGTATACTTATTCTAGTTTGCAATACTTATTGCTGGTTGACAAAGAGGAACTGTAATAACTATAACTGAAATATTCTTGTTAATCCAATATAGTCTAATCATAGCATATTCCAAGGAAATGATTAGATATAACTAATGTGGTTTTAGACAAAACTGCTTCTTAACCTTTTACACGCCGCCCCTAGATGTAGTAAAAATATTTATGGTTTTTTAATAAATTTCGTTTTGTTATTTTTCTATTAAGAAAATAAAGTAAAAAAACAACAAAAAAAACATTATTTTTATGGTTTTTTGAAGTGTTCCAGAAGTGGAACATTGGCGGGTAAAGGGTATAGGTAAATCGATATTCACTAAAAGTTTTAAATTATAGATTTTTATTGAAATTAGCATACTCATCATACAAATAAAAACATATAAAGAAAGTTTTACATATATTTAGCATACATATAATACATTATAATAATTTTTTACATAAAATATCCGGTTTGAATTCATTTTATTCATCAGTTCTTATTTTTTATCTCCCTAAATCGATTTCTTGACATTACAGAAGGGACTATGTTGACGTCCATACCTTCTGCTGTGCTCCAATATAAATCTTCTGTTGGTACTGAATGATAACCACTCAGAAGTAATAAGCCTAAAAACTGGGCGATATCAATCCATTCACATTTGATATTGTCATCATGCTGTGCAGGATAGGTACACGTCATGTATGCCAAATGAGCAAGGTATTCTTGATTGATATACTCAAAAAATAGGTCAATGGGATCTGCAATTAGGAAATTTATCACCAATATTTTCATAGTTTTGATCAGGAATCTCATGTTTGAAATTTGTATTTTTGTGCCAGCTACGAGCATCAACATCTTTTTAGCCTTTCTGTATTTTATGTCTTTTAGGTTTCTAAGTCACAGATTTTTGTAAGGCATTTGCTTTATGAGAGGTTGGTTTATTAGCAGAAGATGTAATTGTGGATGGGGTGGGAAATTGTGGGTCTGTACCATTCGATTCATTGTTACGTTTTTTTAAAAAATAAACTAAGCTTACCACATACATCAGCAGGCAAAACTTTTTGTAAGCTATTTTCGTCAATATCTTCGGTATCAGTTATTCTGTTATTTTCATCTGGAGGTAACTGACATAAATCAAATTCCTCATCCGAACTATAAGGCATATCAGAATCTTTTAAAGTGTTCATGTAATCGAGAGCTTCCTCTACTGTATAAAATATTTGTTCAGTCTTCATTATCACTACCACCACTCTACACTGGACACACTAAAACACTGGACAAGATAGCTCCCAGGCTGCTAAAAGTAAACTGAGTAGGGAAAGGTAGAGACAGAACTGAGAAGCCTGTGCATACCTTGGCTCTATGCTGGAGTCTTACCTCTACCCTCAACTGGCCATTGTTCCAAATCTGGAACACCGAACTTTGTATTCAACTAGTGAACCTCACAGGCAAAACAAACAAATTATTAAAAGTAATTCTATTTCAGATATATGTCAATACCAATAAAAAAAATTGGCATAAAATAAATATTATTTGAAATCACATAAATAGATGAAAACGATCAGATGCTTACAACACCTAAAAATAAGCAGATTTGAATTTTTTTAAAAGTAATTTGATGAGGATCAGTGTTATTGAAATAAAAATTTCTTACACAACTCACCTTTATTTATTTGAAAAAACATCTACTTACCCAATAACATAGTAATAAATAATTTAAAAAAAATCTTTAAGTTATGTTCCATTTGTGGAACAATGGCAGGTAAAAGGTTAAGGCAAGTACTAGAGCAAAAATTAGAATACAACAGGGGTAGTTCATCAACTTTACATAGATTTCTTAAAGGCTTATGAGTTCATTGAATGCCAGATGCTGTGTAACAGGATATACCGAAGGAATTACTAAATCTAGTAACAGTATCCTTGATTGAAACATTCAATATAGTTAGAATCTGTAATTATTTTCATATAAAATTGAGGTTTGCTCGGTTTTAGTTTGGGAATGTCATTAGAAAAGTAATAGACACTGAAAAAGATTCGTACCTGGGTAGTAAAATATATGTTTTTGGTTTTAGATATGATTTTATTCTGTCAGAGGAAGATGCAAAAACTATGAAACTACATACTATAACGTTGATGAAAGTCAGTAGTGAAGTCAATTTAGGTTAGACAAAGTATTATTGGCAGTGCTTTTGGTGATACTCATGTAGGAGGGAATATTTTTGAACATGTCGAGAATTTTAAGTACTTAGATCTATGTATATGATAAATAGGAAAATTAAATTCAAGAGAAAATAAAGGCTTATTTAAAGTCAGGAAATATTTGTTATTTTTGTTTCGATATTATTAAGGTCAATTATCACAAAATTAAAAATTATAATTTATAAAGCTATTATCCTTCCAACTGTTCTTGATGGATGTGAAACATGATTGTTTACATTGAAGAATGGATTAATTCTTAAGGTATTGTTTACAATATACGGTCCGAAAAAGTGTTAGGCCGATGGAGAATTTACTAGAATTCACAATACAGAAATAGGGAGCATGCTCCTTATTTACATAATCAAAGTGGCAGCATGGTGATGACTAAAATGGGGTTGTAATGTTGTTGGGTTTAGTTGAGAACCAATTTCTAAAAAGTTAATAAGGACTGATTCAATCCTGATAGAGGGGTTATCTGAGGCATAGGGGAATTACACTAAGCATGATCTTATGGATTTGGTTTGGTATAGTACTTCTTGGACAGAAATTTGTAAACAGTGGGTGATGTTATTGGTATCAAGCATATTCGGGTTCACTAGACCTGTTATTATTGTTATAAAAGTCAGTAAACACCGTGCCCTTTATAACGGTGTTGGACCTTAAGTTTCTTCTTTTTTTTTATTTATTATAATTTATTTTATCTACTGCTAATATTCCAGGGAATCATCCCCTCTAATCTGGAGAGCAATAGCAGAGTAAAGGAATTATACGTTGATGACAATAGGCTGGAAAGGGCAATAAAGGAAGCCAGCGGGCTCCAACAGCTAACTATAAATGAAGTGGATCTCCAATGGGTGCAGATTTTGGCTGAAGGCTGGGCATCTCCTTTGGAGGGCTTCATGAGCGAGGATCAGTTCTTGCAGGTTCACAAGATATTTTTTAAATATATAGTTTTATTTTGAGGGTTTGCCTGTTACTACTCAACTATTTATGTAGAAATTCAGTCTATACAAAAAAATAATATTTTTGGTACTTTCCTCTTATACGAGCCCCACTGATGAAATTGCTAGGACCTATGCTTAGAAGTTTCAACTTAAGAAAATATTTCAGGAACATATAACATATATATATATATATATATATATATATATATATATATATATATATATATATTGCTATGTTATATAGTCTTAAATATATTTTAAATATTCTAATTGATTTAGGGATGCCAGAGTAATCATTTAAGTTGATTTCTCAAATTATTATTTCTTCCAATGTCCTAACCTTATTCTTAATTGGATTCTTTTTCAGAAATTGTTATATGTGTGTTTACCAATTTACTAATTAATTAAACCAACAATATATCATTTACAAGTATATAGTGCATATGGGTTAATTAAGCACCAAAGAAATTATAATGAATATACTTTATTAATACAATTAATGATTAGATATATGTAGAGAATTGCCATAAAATACATACAGAACTTAAATTACAACTTATCTTGTAAAGCAGAGGTACAATAAAGATTTCTTCTTGTCCAGTATGGGGAAGCCTCTCCCGCTTCACACCATTTCTCTTGTCCCAAGCTAGCCCCTCTGCTTTGGCTGCTCTCCAAGAAGTTCCTGTCACCTTCTTCTGGGTTCCTTAGAGTGTGTCATTTCAAAGGTGGAATCTTGGACTCCTCTCGTTGGTATCTCGACCCCCCTTGACCATAGGATCTAACCATTCTATCTGAGTGACCTATTTCTTACCAACAGTCATTTTCTCTTTATGTGCTAATATATATTTATTTTTGTAATAACGCCTGGTACAATACATAGCAATGTATTTATACATACATATAATAATGAATTTATATTGGCTGTTAATTAATGATTGGATGTTATAACTTATGAATGTTAATCATCCACACTGGGTGCCAAATTTAATGAATTTATACTTATACTCAAATACAAATAAAAATGATGTTAATCTCTGTGGGTTCAATGAAAAAGATATTTATTAAATACTAGATTTTGCCCGCGACTTCGTCCACCTTGATTTTAAATAGGAATCCATGTTGATTTTAAACGGAGAGTGAATTTTTAATTCCATAAATGAACTCCATATTATAAACAATGACTTAGAGCATTTGTGAATTGAGCCAGCCTACCAATGCTTATCCCTTTGTTGATAGATTTTAATAAACTGTCCTATTAAATATTAAATGGCATAATTACAGAACTATCGATAAGTTTTCCATTGAAATCCACCATATAATATCTAGGGGTTTATTTAGTAAAATCATGAATACAATTATTATTATGTCGAAATGTAAAGCCTGCTTACTAAATTCACATCTCTAACTTAACATGATACAATTTCCCGTATTTTACACTTTTCAGGGTCGATTTTCAAAAAATAAAAAAACACGTATTTATTTATTTCTAGTTCATAAAATTATCTAATTAACATGAAACATAGTTGATCTTGGTATTGAATGAGACCTGGACATAAGATATCACCTTTCTAGGATAGGCATAAGAGAATTCAAAAGATCCTACTTAAAAAAGGGATCTCATTAATCTATTTTTCTTTTGTTAATAATTTCTAACAATGGACATAGCCATATTAAGTGCAAATTTTATTTGCATATTTGCATTATTTAAATTGTAAAGTTGTGATCAGGAAGTCATTGATCATATGTTTATATAAAATTAATAGAGAAGCTGTAAAGGTTACAAAAATATATTATGTGCTTAAACTTAACTGTATTTATTGTGTTAAATTATTATCAAATTTGGCTCCTGTAAAATCTTGTTTTCGGCACTTAACACATATGTGAGCTAAGGCATCAATATATTCTGTTATCTTTATTCTAAAGATTCTACCAAAGATTAAAAAACATTGAAAGGTTTTGAGATAAGTGAACAGCAATAAATGTAAATTTAAGTAAGGAATCTTACTCTTCATAACAAAAGAAATATTTATTACAGTATTTTGTCATAGATTTATTTTTATTAGTTTTGAAACAGGTAGTTTTACCTTGCTATGTTCAGGTAGTTCCTTACTTAGGGTTTACTACCTAAACGTGGGCAATTAAGAACTGTACCTTCCTAAACCTTCCGATTGCCAAGTTTGAACTGACCTTTTCTGTTCAAAGCTTTCAGACCCCAATATATCTTCCCAAGACTACCTGATAAGTTTGTTAATATGGTACAATTTTAAATTATTTATTCCTTCAACAAATTTTAAAGTTTTATTTATTATTCAATTGGCTTTTCTATTTTCGATATAATTTTAATAGGTTCCATTAAGCGATGTCTTTTTTTTTGTTTGTTTCATTTTTTTTGTAATTGTAGGAATGGTTTCGAATAACGGTCATTTTAAAAATTTATATCTTTCGTGACCAGAAGTAGCATTTATGGCTAAGTTGTAGTTCTAAGTTTTAGAAATAAAAGTTCGATAAGACTATTAAAAGAAATAATAAAATGGAGGCATTTTTAAAATAATTTATTAATAAATTAGGAAAGAGTCGACATAAGTTTTTATTATTACCTTTACACAATGAATTGAATTTTCTTTAGATCTCTCTTGTTTAATTATTCCAGTACCTTAACGTCTGAAATATAACATACATAGGTAATTCTAAGGGCATCTCAAAAACGGTTTAATTGTTTAAGTGAAATATTAGGATAATAAAATTGTGAAATAGTTATTAATGGTCTGTTCTAGCCCGCGACTTCGTCCTCGTTGATTTTAAATAGAAATTTATGTTGAGTTTAAACAGATAGTGAATATTGAATTCCATAAATGAACTCCCTATTATAAACATGGAGTAGAGGGGAATAGGAGAATAATTAAATTTATATATTATTTTAGTGCATTATGAACGTTATAAATGAACGCAATTTATGAAGTAAAATCTAAGTAAATTAAAGAATGGTTATGAATTCTACGTAGTACGAAAATAAACATGAAAACCAATTACAAAATTACCGACAACAATGGTATTTTACAGTTTATTGTATACAAAAATCTTTATTACTTTACTTTATTTAAATTAGCTTAAGAAAACGAAAAATTGTTCTGTGATTCTTTGTTATTACAAAATAAACAAAAGGAGTTACCGTTATTAAATACCTACCTAATATCTAAATGTACAACAAATAATAATGACGTAATAGCATCCAACTAAATTCAAAAGTAATCTTCTTTTGACAAAAGAAATAAACAAAAACCGACCCCCAAAAATAACCTAACCCAAAAACTTTTTAATTTCACGAAGAACATTAAGAAAGAGAGAGAGAGAGAGAGAGAGAGAGAGATTAATAATTCCTTACTCTATCTAGTAACTCTTTTTTACATAATGAAACTCACGATTATTTTTATTTTCGAGTATATCAAAAAGGAAACCAATAGGTTTATTCAGAAAGGAAAAATAGTTTAAATTTAACAATAACGCTGCCCATTTCAATCATAATGTATATTAAGGAACATATTGTGTTGATTTATTTAATTATATTTCAACGATAAACAAAAAAATGAAAGAAAAATTATATACAAACTTGTTTAAAAAAAAAATATGTACAAAGCAATATTAAGGTAAAAATAAAAAGTTAGGAAATATTATTTGGAATAAACTGTATAATATAATTAAAATATAATAAGAATATTATTTTTAATTAATTATTACAACTCAATTATAATTAGATAAAACATGTAATAATTAAGTTACAAATGTTGACTATTAGGTCATAAACGTGGCAGATTGTAGCGGAAGATAAAAGGCCAGGGAGTAGAGGGAATGAAGTAAACGCAGTGGGCGTTTGGATGACTCATCCTTACCTGATAACTAAACCCTCCCTCCTTAGGGCAAACTCAAAAAAACTAAACAAAAAAAAAAAAATTACTATGCTTATAACTCAAGAACGCCTATACCGATTTCGATTTTTGTTGGGTATTCTTCTTTTTTGGCCGGACCAGTCCTAAATGGTTCGAATAATCGAAATCGGTCCAGGTGTTCTTGAGTTATTAGATCAGTAACTAACGCCACTCTCTTTTATATATATATAGATTTTATTTGAAAAGAAAAGATAAGAACAGGACCGGGTCTCCCACCTATCCGTGTTGGTGCTTTAGCCACCTCAGCCATCCTGGTTCGCCGTTTTAGAAATTATACCATATAACAATAAAATAAAAGAAAATAAATTATAATAATATTTAATGGCATAAGTCAACAAGATCCAAATATAAAAGTAATGTTTAATTAACATTCTCCCCGTGTATGTATCGCAGATTGCGAGAACACGGAGATATAGGATCAGTGAAAGGAAGGGATGTGACTGACCGGGAGACGAACCAGGATGGCTGAGGTAGCTAAAGCACCACCACGGATAGGAGGGAGACCCGGGTTCGATTCCCGGTTCTGGTCGTATCTTTTCTTTTCAAATAAAATATTTAAGAAATGGTACCATATATAAAGATATTTAATTTGGGATAATAGAAAACAAATTCAAACGATAAACAACTTTTATAGCATAAAGATTCAAATAAACACTTATATATATATTATCATAAAACATCCGTTCTAAACCTCCTTCTTCATGAAAAAAACCTTCTGAGTCACAATATAATACTAATTCTTTTTGAGAACAAAAATAATTAGTATTGTTACGGGCTACTGGGTATTAAAATGAATTAAACAATTCCTTAATTAAATATACTAATATTTATTAACACAAGTGATAAAAAGGATACAATTAAACTATTAACAATTAAATTATTAAACTAATATAAATTTATAATAACAATATTCTAAATATTTATTATCTATGCCTAACTCCTATTTAGTTATTACAATAATATAAGACATTACTAATTCTAGATAGCTTAACTAGTTACAATAGTTTCTATGAATATTATAAAATTACACTACAATTTATAACTAATAGTTAACACTTACAGTTCACTAGTCCACCGACCGTAAGATTCTCCAAGTATGACAAACTGACACACAAAAACAGTTTATTACACTCGCGAGACTGTCACAGTTCACTGATACACTTAGCACACGGGCCGGTTGACTAGTTTATCACACTGACACTCACTTATTACACTTATCACAGATCTTCACTGGTCTACTCTCAGGCTAAGACTGACTGCCTCGAGTTGAAGGAAGTATTTAAAGAGGCAAGGCCGAACATTCTAGAACACGGAGGGGCCAAAAAATTCTGGAATCTTCTTAATCCTTTTCCGTACAAAGAAGACGATCTAGAACAGTCCTAATCCTATTTTAACTTCTCCCGCCGACGGATTTAAGCCGCTAATCCTCTTGCTTCCCTCTTCCTGCCGGCGCCCGTAACACTGCCCCCTCCTTAAAAGTGCTCTGCCCCAGAGCAAGTCCGGGGAAATCGGGCATTTATGAGCTTCTACTGATGGAGACGCACTTTCTTTCCAGGGGTTGAACGTGCACACCAATATGGCAACTCCAGAGTTGGCGAATGTCTGTTCGATCATGTCCCTGACAATCTTCCACTCCAAGCCGTCGTATCCACAGCCCAACTTCGGAATAGCGAGCTTAGTGACACGCAGTCTCAGAAGCTTACTCCGAAGGTCGTCGAGGCTTCGCCGCAGTGCGTCATATGTCGGCTTCTGATCAGTGGCACGCTTGGTAACCAAGTAAAACAGGTGTCGTCCTTCGTGCGGCTGGTGGAGTGCCTTCCCGACACTTGGTCCTTGGCGTTCCAGCTCCTCAGTTTCGCCGAACTTCTTCCTGAAGACCGTTGCAATCCCTCGAGAAGTCCTCAGATCTTCGGCAATGCAATGGACCAGAGAATACTCCACTGGTAACGAGAAGATATCCCTGTAGATTACCTGAGTTACTCCACGGATCCCTGGTACTTTCGTATGAGCAACTGAGTTATTTGTCTTGACGTTGTTTAGGTACCTGACCTGCTGGTCTTCTTTCGGGCCGTGGTCTCCTTTGTACGGGGCCAGTCTATTGAAATGGACTACCTTGGGTTTTCCTTTAGGCTGCTTCCTGATCCTATATATGACGTCATTGATCCTCTTGACGATCTCAAACGGGTCGTCCCAGGAGTTCTGAAGTTTAGGTGAGTAGCCTCGCCTTCTTCGAGGATCATGTAGCCAGACCGAGTCTCCAGGTTGGTAGCCACCCTTCTCAGCCCTGATGTCGTAACGCTCCTTCATTCTGTCACTGGCTCCCTGGATGTTTGTGCGAACCTTCTCGTGGATATTATCCAGTCGCTTCCGTAGATCCGAGACGTACTCCTCTCCGGCAATTTCCTCATCAGGCTTGAAACCGAATTTCAAATCACAAGGCAACCGAAGTTCTCTGCCGAATACCACATTTGCGGGAGTCTGCCCCGTTGCCTCACTGACTGAACTGCGGTAGGCCAGCAGGAACAGGTGAAGATACTGATCCCAGTCTCGCTGATGGTCGGAGACCACTTTGGACAAATATCGACCCATAGTCCTGTTCATGCGCTCCACCATGCCATCGGATTGAGGGTGAAGAGGTGTCGTCCTGGTCTTCCGTATTCCCAGAGCTTCGCACATCCCGGAGAAGACTGCAGACTCGAAGTTTCGTCCCTGGTCAGAGTGAAGTTCCATGGGTACTCCAAACCTACTGATGAGCTGCTTCACCAGTACGTCCGCAACCGTGACTGCCTCCTGATTCGGAAGGGCGTAAGCTTCCACCCACTTGGAAAAGTAGTCCATGGCCACGAGAATATACCGGTTACCTTCATCCATCACAGGGAAAGGGCCAGCGATGTCAATTGCTATTCTCTCAAACGGTGCTCCCACGTTGTACTTCCTCATTGGGGCCTTCTTTCTTCTTATGGGTCCGTTAGAAGCCGCACAAGTCGCACAACGCCTGCACCAGTCCAACACATCGTCCTTAAGGTTTGCCCAGTAAAAGCGTTCACGTACCTTTTCCAATGTACGGTGAACTCCAAGGTGGCCGCCAGATACTCCGTCATGAAGTTCCCTGAGTACTTTGGGCACTTTACTCTTTGGAACGATGAGCTGAAGTCTGCGCTGATCTCCTTCCGTGTTCTCCAATGCCCGTTTCAGCAGCCCTTTGTCCACTAGAATGGAGTCCCATTGGGCCCAGTAAGTCTTTACATTCTTCGACATTGGAGCAACATCCTGCCAGGTTGGTCTTCCTTGCCCTGATAGTTTCCACTGCTTCATTTGTTTCAAGTCCGGGTCTCTGTCCTGCTCCTTTGACACCTCTGCATCCTGCCAACTGTCCATGACCACCGTTGTCCTCAACACTGCTGCCTGCTTCTCTTCTTGTCGAGAACAATGCCCGCAGTCTTCACCACAAGGCCTCCTTGAGAGCGCATCCACATTTCTGTGACTCGTTCCAGCACGATGAGCAGATTCAAAGTCATATTCTTGAAGGCGCTCTATCCACCTCGCCACTTGTCCTTCTGGTGACTTGAATCGTAGCAGCCACATTAGAGCCGCGTGGTCCGTTCTCAGGAGGAATCTTCTGCCGTATAGATATTTGTGAAAATGCTCTATAGATTTCACCACTGCCAGAAGCTCCTTCCTTGTGACACAGTAGTTGTGCTCCGGAGCTGAGAGCGCTTTACTGAAATATCCAATTACCCTTTCTTCTCCATCTTGGAGCTGGGAGAGGACGCTTCCAATAGTGGTGTTGCTGGCGTCTGTGTCAAGTATGAACTTGCCCTCGGGACGTGGATAGCTCAGAATAGGAGCACTACTCAACTTGCTCTTCAACTCCTCGAAGGATGCCTGACATTCGTGATCCCAAAGGAAAGTCTGTTTTTCCTCGGTGAGCCTGGTAAGAGGTTTTGCAATGTTTGCAAATCCTTTCACGTACCTCCTGTAGTAGGTGCAGAGGCCGAGAAAACTTCTTACTTGGTGCTTATCTCGAGGTACTGGCCAGTCGGTGATCGCTGCAATCTTCTCTGGGTCAACGGCTACTCCGTTGTCTGACACAACATGCCCCAGATAGTTGACTTGCCTTCGGAAGAGATGACACTTCTTCGGGTTCAATTTAAGGTTCGCTGCACGCAGTCGTTCGAAGACCTTCTCCAGATACTTCAGATGGTGAGCGAAGGACTTTCCCAGCTCAATGATGTCATCTAAGTATACCAGGCAAATTTCCCAAGAGAGACCTCTTAACACGCTTTCCATCAGCCTCTCAAATGTTGCAGGAGCATTGCAAAGCCCGAATGGCATTACCGTAAATTGCCAGAGTCCAGTCCCAATCGAGAACGCTGTCTTCTCTTTATCTTCAGGTTTCAATCCAACCTGCCAATATCCACTGCGGAGATCCAAGGTAGAGAAAAGTTCACACCCCTCTAGGGTGTCCAGCATATCATCAATCCTAGGGAGCAGATAACTGTCTTTCTTGGTGACGTTGTTCAGAAGGCGGTAGTCTACGCAGAATCTCGTCGTGCCGTCCTTCTTCTTCGCCAATACAACAGGAGACATCCAGGGGCTACTCGAAGGCTCAATGACACCATCAGTCGCCATCTCCTTGATGATCTTCTCGGCGTCCTCCCGTTTGGCTAACGGCAGTCTCCTCGGGACCTGTCGGATGGGCTTAGCATTCCCGGTGTCAATCCTGTGCTGGACGATATCCGTTCTACCCCGTGGCCCTGGGCTGATCTCGAAAACGTCCTGCCATCGCGCGGTGCTTTAGATGTTGACCCCCGATGATGAAGTAGGCAACTGTCTCCCCGTAAACCTTGGCTGGCTCTCCTGTGGCAGTCCGTAATGTCCAAATCGTTGGCAACATCTTCTCAGCAGGAACTGTCTTTGAGCTCAAGATTGTCTTGGTTGCGCCGGTATCCAGTAGCAGACTTCGCAGCTGCCCGTTCACCTTCCCATCAACGTAGAAGCTGTTCGTTCTGCTCCCTAAAGACGCAACTCTACTGGTCTTCCTCGGGCCTCTGACGTAGCGGGCTGATAGTTGTTCCTCCCCATCAACCCTACTTCCTTCCTGTGGCTTTTCTTGCTTCTTGGATGGACACTTGCTTCTAGGGTGTCCAAGATGGCCGCAGCTCCAACAGCGTATCTCCTTCTTACGGGTCCTTAGAGCCTCCAAGACCTTTGTCACAATATCTTCGATGCTAGGGACCAAATTAGGCTCCGCTTCTGCTGCTCGAACTCGTGCTTGGCCCCGAACTGACTGTCTGACAGCCTCGAACTCCATGGCCTGAGATAATGCGTCGCCTAGAGTTTTTGGCCGGGTGAGCTTCACTGCTTGTTGCGTCTCGGGGTCCCGAAGTCCATCCAGGAATTTGTCGACAGCCAGGCTCTCGTACACATCATCGGTGACCGAGGGGTAGGCATTCCTCACCAGCCGGGCGATATCCACTTCAAATTCCTGCAGCGTCTCATTGGTCTTCTGGATCCTGTTTCTCAGCTGTGAGCGATAAAGCTGGTCCATGTGTCGGTGGCCGAAACGCATCTCCAGTCTTCTAATTAGCTCCCCGTAGTTAGACCGCTCTGACAGTGGCATCCCCTGCAGTACTCCCAAGGCGTCTCCACGCAAGGCCAGGCACAAAGCTGAAGCTTGGGTCTCTTTTGACCACCCGTGGATCGAAGCCGCAGTCTCGAAGAGAGTCATGTAGTCCTCCCACGGCGTCTTTCCGTCGAACACTGGAATGGTGTTGTGAGTAGGTGGCGTCCCAGCATTGGCGGGCATTATGGTGCTATGAAGGCTGCCGTCGGAGAAACGGTCAGTGTCGTTCGTCGGTGGGTTGCTCTTGCGTCCCTCGAGAGTTTCTACTCTTAGCCTAAGTTCGTTTTCAATAGAATTCAATTTTTCTCCTAACCTAGATTCTACATTAGCTACTTTATCATTTACATCGACTAACTTATTACCAAAATTAGCTACTTAATTATTTACATCGGCTAACTTATTATCTACGTTAGCTAACTTATTCTGAACATTTTCCATTAACTTAGTCTCTAATATGCCTAACTTAGACTCTAATGTATCCAATAAATCACTTTTCACAGTACCTAATTCATTACCTAGCTCATTTTTAACATTGCTTAACTCATTTTTAACAGTACATAAGTCATTTTTAAAAGTTGCAGACAACTTGCTTAAATCTGTTTCAAATAGAACGTCATCTGGATTTTCCCCAAAATCTACAAAAAATTGACGCAAGCGCTCTTGCAGTACACTTTTAGTTCCGGAACAATCAAGATCACGTTCCTCCAATTCTCGTTTCAAATCCGCAACTTTTAAATCAATTAACTTAACACTTTTAGAAGCCATTCTTCATACAGTAGCCCAATAAAATACAAGACCAAATGCAAAATAATAGCAATTACACAATTATCCCACTTCTGACACCAATTTGTTACGGGCTACTGGGTATTAAAATGAATTAAACAATTCCTTAATTAAATATACTAATATTTATTAACACAAGTGGTAAAAAGGATATAATTAAACTATTAACAATTAAATTATTAAACTAATATAAATTTATAATAACAATATTCTAAATATTTATTATCTATGCCTAACTCCTATTTAGTTATTACAATAATATAAGATATTACTAATTCTAGATAGCTTAACTAGTTACAATAGTTTCTATGAATATTATAAAATTACACTACAATTTATAACTAATAGTTAACACTTACAGTGACAAACTTACACACAAAAACAGTTTATTATACTCGCGAGACTGTCACAGTTCACTGATACACTTAGCACACGGGCCGGTTCAACACTGACTAGTTTATCACACTGACACTCACTTATTACACTTATCACAGATCTTCACTGGTCTACTCTCAGGCTAAGACTGACTGCCTCGAGTTGAAGGAAGTATTTAAAGAGGCAAGGCCGAACATTCTAGAACACGGAGGGGCCAAAAAATTCTGGAATCTTCTTAATCGTTTTCTGTACAAAGAAGAAGATCTAGAACAGTCCTAATCCTATTTTAACTTCTCCCGCCGACGGATTTAAGCCGCTAATCCTCTTGCTTCCGTCTTCCTGCCGGCGCCCGTAACAGTATTATATTGTCAGGTCTATCACCAATACCTTCAGAGAGAGCTCGCCTGGGAGTTCCTTTCACCTCGGTTCACATTCATAGAGAGAGTAATAAGTTGGGAGAACCTCTCTCTCGGACTCCCATTCGGAGAGTGAGATAACTTGGAGGTCCTCTCTCCAGGACTTCCAATAGTAGAGTAAAAAAAATATAGTGGAAGACGCCGGTAGTGTGCGGCAATGCCATTTGTATAATATTCAAATCAATTATGCATACAAAAATTGTGTTTTCTCTAAATAAAACCATAAATGAAATTGACAAATAAATTATTTATTAAGTTTTAGATATTTTTCAGTTGTTAAATAAATTCCTCATAAATTTGTTAACTTTATGGTGGTCCGCTTTCGATACACCAAACATCGATAATTATTTTAATTTATTTCTCATCCCATTTTGACAGCAATATATGTATATTTTAAATTTAAATAATATTTATAACATTTATATATTATTTACAGGCCAATTTATGTCTCCAAAATCTAATCTTTCCTTTAATAGGTCCTTTTTTTTTTGTTCTCGAAAAATAAATTCTGTTAGGTATGATTCTTCCTGGCTCTATTGGTTCCTCATTCTTATAGCACCAATTGACAGTTTCCTATATTTTTTCAATAGTTGTAGTATGCACGTTGTTTTCTTAGTTAACAAAATTGTATGAACGGTTAAAGGTTTTATTACTTAATGTGCAAAATATTTTATAAATTGTATAAATGAAACACAACAAAGATAACAAACAGAAATATATATAAATACTAACAAACCATTCTTCATATATTCAATGATTTTATTGCTTAATGTACAAATTGTTTAATAATTTTTTTTAGATTAATTTATTCATATTTACAACTGTAATTTTACAACAAGTAAATCTGCTAATTTGGCGTAGAGAGTTGGCGGCCCCATTGCCCAGTCATTGTACCGCAGATAGCCACTGGTCCTCTAGGTTGGGGGAACAGTACACTGGCACTCACACATTTACACTAATAACGCCACACTCCACTCACCCCAACATTACATACCAAGGTCAATGACAGGACTTACCCTAGGATCACCTTCCCTAGGAAACCGCCCCGGATGGCGGAGTGTGTCAGGATGCTCTTAGGAGGCAGCCCCTCCACCTGACTAGGAGGCAACTGGCTGATAACCAGCTCCTCTTAAACCATCTTATCAGGAAAACACGGCCGAGAGGCTACCCTAAGCTGCTATGGTTGGATGGTGTTGAAGAAGTGCAAGGACCCTGCTCGGATTACTGAATTGGAGAGCAGGTGCACTTGACCGGTTGAGCTGGTGGAAGCTGCTTGAAAAGGCCAGGACCCAGTAATGGGTTGTTGCTCCGATTGAAGAAGAAGAAGAAATCTGCTAATATGAACAAATGACATTAAAAAAAAAAATTGTGGAGAAACTACCCATCGGTAGCACTCCAATAAAGTTCTGTAGTATAAGGTCTTGAGGCTATCTTCTTTTCAGACGCCTCGGAGGGTTATCAGAAATAGTATGGAAACCAAGTTGAGACTAGCGGATTCAAGTGTGTATGGAGCTATTCATGGAAGGATAGGTATCTAGTTTGGGCCAAATCAGCGACATATGGGATATTAAGATCATGATGGATGAGTTTGTGACATAATAAGGAGCATAAAGGATTTTGGATTGTAAGGATTGGATACAAGTTGAATTGGATGGTTTAGTATAGCCCCAAAGCTCAACTCCGTATGTCCAAATAGGTCTGATAACTGTCATGTAAATGAGTCTTTTGTAATTGATTGGGAGCTTAGAGCGTTTGTCCAGTAAATGTTGTAGTAGACGAAAACGTTGAGCAGTTTCTTGTCTTTTCAGTCTTGTATGATTACTACTGTGAGTAGGTTGGGTAGCAATTGCTTATCCATTGAAGGGCGCTTTGAGTTCTAGTCGTTAAGACCATTCTGGCATGAGTTTCATGACTCAGTGACACTTCGCACCTCCCCTAATAATTTTTTTAAATGAAAAACAAAAAGGACGGCTAACAGAAAACACTAGCGAAGGTTACAATACTGCTGTATCCTCTCCCCTTAACATTGATGAGGAAATTCTCATTGAGGTATTCTCCTTTTAGAGGAAAGTACCATATTTTTTAATTTTTTGTTAAATTGGGTGTAATTGGTCTTCTTTTTTTTGTTTTTTGCTTCTGTTTATTATTGCTTAAGATGGTTCAAATTATTTAAATATTCTAGGTAATTCACTTTGACTGCTTGGAAGGAATGAACCAGTCCATTCCTATTGTATTACCAGTCTCTGGTTCAGATAAGGCAAGGTTAGAAAACTGTACAGCATTCACTTTAAGTTACAACGGGCGTCCAGTAGCTATCTTAAGGAAGCCTCAATTCTATCCCCATAAAAAAGAAGAGAGGGTTTGTAGGCAGTTTGGAACAGCCAACCGTAATCATCCATACATAAAGGTCAGTTATATTTGAGTTACAATACATACACATTTATATAAGGTGTAAATCATTTATAATAAATAACAAATATATAAACTACTATAAATAATTGAATATTATCATCAAGTATTGTATAATTAATACATGCTCAATAATTATTGCAAGTAATTAACTTTATTTTTTTATTTGTACAGTAATTTAACTAATCTTTTCAGATGATTTATGAAAGTGGAGATTACCTTGTTGGAGGAACATTAGAAGTTTTAGAAAGGATTAAATGGAATGATGGTTTAGACAGATTTAGACTGACTCCTAATGAACTTAGACAGAAATTTAAAGAGCTGGGTGCAGATGCCATTTTTGCTTTCCAACTGAGAAATCCTATTCATAATGGACATGCGCTTTTAATGCAAGTCTGTGGTTCATATTTTTTTATTATTATTCTTTAGAAATTATCATTTTTTTTTTCTTATTTAACTTTGTTATGAAGATTAATCTGAGAATTTTGTTTTTGTCTTAATTATACTAGTTTAGAAATTGATAAAAGTGTGTTTCAGAAACTTTTAGACCCCTCCGTCAGTATTTTGAATAGCACTATCCTGAAAAATATTTTTTTGAGGTCTTTTACTGTTGGGAAATACAATAACTTTATTAATAATTAAAATAATATTTCCAGCCTTAGAAGAGTGAATACATTGCTTTAGGATAATGCTCGACTTTATTTTGTCAGTTAATTTTTAAAATATTTCATGATCTGAAATTGAAGTTATTCCATATTCACCTGACTAATATTTTTACCAACTAGGTGCATATCTAAATAATCAAATATTTCGAAATAAAAATTTGTAAAATTTCAATTTATGGTTGTGTAAAATTTATTGATCCAAACCTATATGTTTCAAACAACAGTACAAAACATTATTGTCCATTAGGAGAAATGTATCAAAGCTAACAGATGTTATTTTAAACAAAAATAATTTCAATGAAGTTTGTTTTGTTTTTTATTCGCTTCATACCATAAGAAATTGCTTATGTTTTCAACCTATATTGAGAGAAGTATAAAAATGATATAATACAATAGTTCTGTAGGCCTTTGATTTTTAGAGTTTCATTTATATTTTTTTGGAGTCATTAACTATAAAAATGTATGCTGCTAGGACACCCGTAAAAGGCTAATTGAAAGAGGCTACAAAAAGCCTGTACTTCTCCTTCATCCTTTAGGAGGTTGGACAAAAGAGGACGATGTTCCACTTCCAGTCAGGATGGCACAGCATGAAGCGGTACTTGCAGAGGGAGTACTTGATCCACAGTCTACTGTTCTTGCTATATTTCCCTCACCAATGATGTATGCAGGTCCAACAGAGGTATGTATCTTGAATGGTTAAGATGAAAATTGATTAATTGAGGTAGGTGAAATTCATTACATAGTTTTTCATAAAAAATTGATGTGCTGGAGCCAAACCTGCACTTCTGACTTAACTTTGAAGCCCAACATTTTTGGTTTGTAAATAACCGGTGAGATGCTTGCAATATCATTCTCAAAAATGGTATTGGTTTAACAAAGCGATTGAGCCCTGAATGAAGAAGCAGAAGAGGGCGAACTAGAATTTCATAGATGAACCAAGCTCAGAATGACAAGGCAGAATAGAGTATCAATGAAGAAGATGAATTGATAGGAAGACCTGGAAAATAACGTTATCCTAAAATTTGGTTGGACAAAACTTCAACTTTGGGAAAACTCAATAAATAAAAAAATAAAATGACTGAAAAAAATTATTATCTTTAAATGTGCAGAAACTATTCTTCTAAATATAATTCCTTAAAATTTCAGAAAAATATATTAAAAATTAAAATTTTATTTAGAAGCATTTATATCATAAAATGTATTTATTTTATTGCTTCATATATCATTTATATAAAATGGTGAAAACTTATAATAATAATACTATCCTTAAAAGATTTATAGTTCAAAAGAATGGTATTGTCTGTCAAGTACTAATTTTAGAGCAAATAAAAATCTTACAGTCTCCTACCCAATACAAGTTACCTCATACTATCAGTCAATATACTTGGGCACATTGGCTAATCGATGGTATAGTATTTTAGTTATTTTGTTTTATGTAATTAATACATTTTTATGTAGTTACTGTTTGTTAGTTTTCCGAGTCGATTTAAAAACAAGAAAGTAATTTATGAATTTTATTAAATTTGTTTTGTTTTTTATAATGTTAAAAAATAAATTTGTGAGAATTATATTTCATTAGTAGAAAATTTGTGGATGAATAGAATAAATAATAATGCTAAGAATTATCTTTAGGTTAAAGTATAATTTAGTAAGTTAAAGTATAGTTTGGCAAGCTGTTTACTGTTCAATGCTGTTAACTTTAAACTACTATATATCCATTACAAATTTCCTAGGTATAATAAAAACAAATTTATTGTAATTACTAATTATTTTAAAGGTCCAGTGGCATGCTCGGGCAAGGATGATGGCCGGTGCTCAGTTCTACATTGTAGGTCGAGATCCAGCTGGGTTACCTCATCCTGACCCTTCAGTCGGCGGTGACCTTTATGATCCCACTCATGGTGGTAGAGTTCTATCCATGGCTCCAGGACTCGACCAGCTCGAGATTATTCCTTTCCGTGTTGCTGCGTTTGACCAAGCAAATTCAAAAATGGACTTTTTTGACCCTAGCAGAAAAGAAGATTTCTTGTTTATTTCTGGGACCAAGATGAGACGTAAGTAATTAATTACTCTACATCCTATTCTCTCTATTAAATGTTCCCTAAGATAAAAAAAAATTCTTCATCAAATTTTATTTTTTTTAAAATACCATAAAATATAGAGATGGTCAAGAGTTGTTTCATTGTTATATATATTTGATTTATTTACAAAAAATATTAAAAAAAAATATTTTTTGATTTGATTTATTTACAAAAAATAAGTTTTAATATTGTTATGATATATTAATAAGCTAATATATTAACCCTCCTCTTATGGATAGTTCCATAAAATGAGAACCATGCGTCTGAGCACCACCTACGGTTTTTTAAACCCAATTTATAGCACAAGGCCCATCAGCAACATGATATCAAAGATTTCTAACTTTAAGATAACTTAAATAAGTGAGAAAACTAAATAAAAAAAGTTTAATCTCAATAAATTTATTTAAATTCAAAATGATCGTAACTTTTAGTAACACGAGAGTAAATTATAAATTAAAACATCAAATTTGGGTTTTGTAACTCCAGCTGTTGTTAGATGACCAAATCAGGGTCCTGTTGACCAGATTGTAAAATATTAGAGCTTTCAAAAGTAATAAAAATTG
The DNA here is from genome assembly GCA_037127475.1 of Arma custos. Classification (NCBI taxonomy): domain Eukaryota; kingdom Metazoa; phylum Arthropoda; class Insecta; order Hemiptera; family Pentatomidae; genus Arma; species Arma custos. The sequence goes on from JBBAGI010000126.1 coordinate 23,869, forward strand.
TTGGTTCAAAATAACCGTGCCAAACCTACTAACTTCCCGATATCATAGTCCCATAAAGCACAATCATTGAGGTGTAAAGATCTCAAGCAAATTCTAAAACATCAAAGTCTAATTAGGGCTTTTATTACCTCCAGTATGTTTTTTTTAATCATGGGTCTTGAGTAGTTCTGCACTATACCCCTAAATTTTTTATTACTAAAATTAGTGATTTCTTGGATTATTTTGTCTGTAAAAAACGGCAAAAACATTTAATGGAGTTTAAATATTTTTAGCATTATACTTTAATGCTGAAAGTTGAATTATTGGGGGGGGGGGGATCTGAGCGCTGCTATTGGTAACCCGAACAAAATATGTGTTTATAACGTCTTGAAAAATCATAAAAATAGTCCTCATGCCTGTGTTCCATTCAGGAGGTTTTGTTTTGGGAAGGTAGATCAAAGTTCACTCGCATCGTGGTGGGACATAAACAAACAAAAAGGCGTCACACAAACCCATCATTAATTTTGTTGGTCCAAAAGAACCATGCCAAACCTACTACCTTCTCGATGTCATAGTCCCATAAGGCACAATCATTGAGGTGTGAAGATCTCAAGCATGTTAATTAACATTAATTTGGCCATGGAGGATAAATGATCCCCAAGAATTTTAGGGAAAAAAATAAAAATTTCAAATATGACATTAAGAGAGAGGAGTTTAGAGAGATTGAAAATGACACCATGATGTCGAAACATATTTAATGATGTAGAGATCAAGAATATGTAACTGATTGGAAAATGGTTTTTCTCTTTCCCTATTATAGAAATTATGACGAGTGACGTCCAGTTTAATAAAAAGAATTTTATAAGAATTAAATTTTTTTTTAATAAAGCAAGTTTTTAAATTAAAATTTTCTTGTGGCTAACCATTTGTGAGTTTTATGAGAATAAAAGAAATAAAAGTAAAATAAAATATTTTACTTATTTTAACCAAAATATATTATGGGAGAAGCCAAATTGGTATTTGATGAAAAAGGCCTAAATACAAATCTTAGTAATCGAAAATTAGTTTCTCTTTCCCTATTATACAAAAAAATTTAAATAAAGAAGGTGAAAGTAACATGCCCTTGATTACTTGATTATCGATCCTCCAGTGTTTTTTTTTTTTATAAATCATAATAAGTGATAATTTAGCAATATTTGATGCTGAATTTCAGAATCAAATTTTGTGCCACTGTTTATATATATTAGGTAATAGGTGTACAGAAATCAAAGAAAACAAAGAAATCATGTGTTGTTAGCATCAGATATTTTTACTTTATTTTAATGAAAACCTAATGGAATAATTAAAAATATTTTTTCCCCAACAGTTATTTACTTCTTAGCAACAAAAAATAATACCATACTTGTAATTGACATTTGGAGTTGGTTTCAGTTTGTATTCAGTTATATAATTTATATGAATCTGATTTCATTTTCATTTTTATTTTTCACAGATTTTGCCAAGACAGGAACATTGCCACCTAAGGGTTTTATGGCGCCATCTGCTTGGAAAATTCTTTCTGACTACTACCAGTCTTTACAAAATAAGTGAATTTATTTGAAAGATTCACTTACACTGGTGCTATGATCCAAAAATGTGAGATCAATTTTATTTAATTAATGCCTGTTAATCAATGTACAGTTAATCATAAAAAAGAAAAAATGACCAAGTAAATCTCAAGATTTGTAATCAAAATTGATAGCAAGTTCTACTTTAATTTTATTTAAGCTGATCATTCAATTTATAAATTACAAATTTTATATATTATTAAGTTAGGTTAGATTGGTGAATTGTATTGAATAATCAGTATTCTACTTAAGCAATTGTATTTATAAATAAGACTATATTGTTACTGATGAAAAGAGTTCTATAAATTCTTTGAATTTTTTTAACCATTTAGAAAAAGTACTAGTATAATTAAAAAAATTATGATTTGTCTTAATTTTATTAAGTATGTTTCTGTTAATAATGCAGTGCAATAATTGTTATATTTTTTGTTAGTTACAATTGTTATGTATACATATTTACTATGTATATACTGAATATTATATTGTTACTATTAGACTATCATGTAAAATTAATTGTATATATTTATAAATGTTTGTGTATATACAAATATACACCAGCACTAACCACATAATAAATTTATGAATTTTTGGATTGTCTAATTTGTTTTATTTGTTCCAATTTCCTCTCCCCTTTTTAACATGGTAAATTAAAATTTCCTTAGCGCCTTGAGCTTCATTTACATTAAATTTATTGACGTTTAGGGGCTAGAACTGAATTTATCATTGTTGTCTTTGTAAAAGCTAGTTAACAACACTCGTTGACTAATTTTAGGAGCTTGTCTTAGACTAGACTTACAGATCTAGAACCCTCCTGGGATTCATCCAGCCTCTACAAAATGTTATTAAAATAGGGTACCCAAAAGGGGGAAAAATCTGGAAGAACCGTTGTCCATGAAACAGGACAGTCTCTACCATGTAATGAACCCCACCCGTTCACAGGTTGTTGTGGTACAGATTTTAGACTTAGGAAAATATTAATTGAAACTAATAACTGCTACAAACAATGGAAATTATAATTAAGTTATTAGTTTATATTCCTCTTTATACAACCAATTTTTGCTAATTAGTTATCTGTTGAAATAGGAAACTTGCTTTTCAGCCTATGAAAAAAAGTTGCAATAATGCCAAACTATTTTTTAGTTGTAACTATATGTCAAAGGCAGCAATCAATGGGCTGCGGCACACTTGTGGACTATGGGCTTCATTGGACTGAGCTGCATAGAGTAGATAAAAAGAAAATTGAGTGAAAACAATTTGAGTCATTCAGTTGCTATTAAGTACTGGTTGTATAGTTAAATCCAGGAGTCCATCGATACAGCAACTTTAATCCTAATAAGCCATGCCTGTATACCCCCTCCACAATCTATTGGTGTTGTGTATTTATATTTAGTTAGTGGACCTTGAAGTTTTCTTTTCAAAATTATTGGTCCGCACAACTAAATAGGTTGAGAACCACGGAAGAAATTTTATATATGCTTGTTTTGTTTTTTAGTTATAATCAACATCAATTTAGCTCAACTTTATGATCAGCACTTTGGACAGATTAATTTCTAAGGATGGACAAAAATAATTAACTTATTTATTTAGAAATTAAAATAAAAAATCTAAATTGTGATAAATGATTCGATTTAAGTAATACTATAACCATTGAATATATCAATATATTGGATGTTTGATGCTTACTTAGTTATGAAACATTGCACGTGGTTGAGTTCTTAGCAGATAAGGAACCAAATTTCTAAACATAGAGTACTGGAGTAATCAAAAAGAGGGAGAAAAGTCATCAAATAGAATGGTTGAAAACCAATATTTGTATACTTGATACAATATTGAAACCAATATTTGAATACTTGAAGTTCATTTTTTATTTAGAAAAAGTTGAGTTTTTATTTCACACTAAAAAAAAATTAAGACCGTGAGTGGAAAAATTCCAACGAAAAGCCCTTGTCTCCTAACTAAAACAGAAAATTAAATTATATGTCCGATATTTCGCCTATTCAGACATCTTCAGGATAGAAAAAGAATAACAACAAAACAAAAAATGAATAATGCACCCAAGAAACAAAGATGCCGGAATAGGCGAATGATCGGACGGATAATTTCATTTTCTGTTTTAGTTGGGAGACTTAAGGGCTTTTCGTTGGATTTTGTCAATGGTCTTAACATTTATGTGAAGTCCCTTTTTACTTTTCAATATTAAAAAAAAAAATACTTTTTTACCAATCTATTAATCCTTTAGGAAGTTCAAGGGGCAGGAATAGTATCTTTTGTAGATAACTGAGCTACTAAAGATCTCAGATCCAACACCGGCTATGGCAAATGAATCATTTATTCTTGTATCGGCTGAGGATCAACCTGAGATCTGGAGATCTTGACACTGATTTGGGTAAAAAACAGGATTCAGTACCTGACTGTTAGTAAACTCTATTTACTCCAGGCAACAGTTGTGCAGGGAGGTAATTAGACAGAGTATTCTGAATGAGTCCCTGGAGGGCCTTCAGATCCCACAAGATCAATCCAATGTCAATAATAAAACAAATAATTATTTGCCACAGTCCACTCGAACTCAGGATTAGTAGATAATGCTCTGGCCCAATTATTACTCTATGCATTACTACTACTACACTACTTCGACTTTTTGAAAAAGTATTTAACGTGTTTTAATTATGATTAATCAAAAATATAACTGGTATCAGTTCAGCAGGAATTGGAATCATATGGAAACAAATGATGAATTAAAATTGGTAACTCGCCTCGAATCAACAACCTGTGGAACTGATACCATATAAATAATCAATATCTGTGATTACTAAACATCTTGCCAAGACACATAAAACATGTCAAGCAAACTAATTTGTACATGATCAATAAAGATTTACATCTAGAAATAGTTATAGAAAAAAAAATTGAATATTGGAATTATTGGGTTAAAAAAAATAATAGTTTTAATATATAAATTAAATGCAAAAGAATTGTATGCACATACAAACTATATTTAATATTTACAGTACAACATAGTTTGTTTTAAGACTTGTCTTCAAAAATAATTTTATTTATAAGAGCAATTACTGTGTGAAAAATATGAAAAGGTGAAACATAACTTATTCATCATAAAAATAACCTTAAATTTCAGTTGCTTGACTCATTTTAGCAATTGGAAATGAAATACTTTTTTCAAGACTTATACTTAAATCTCAATAAAAAATACCAAAGCAATGACTATTACTTTGAATGATTTTAGATCGAATTTACATTTAAACATGAGTCCTCTCATCAGTCTAGAAATCCGAAATAAACATTTTTTGAACTTTACATCACAAAATTGTTTTTTTTTTTTTTAACATAACTTGTTTATAATACACTTAAACACGTTTATAAAATTAATTTTGGCTGTAATTCAGTTTCTTCTTCAGCAACTAATTCTTCTTCATCATCACTGGCATCATCAAATACTTGCCGCTTACCAGCTGGAGATGGAATTTTCCCGACACCGCTTCTGATAAACCTTTTTGCAGCATCTTTGTCAATGCGTGGTGCTTTCTTTCTGTCTTTAATTTTATTATACATTGCAACATATTCTTGGACTCTATCTACTTCGCCTTTCACAGAATGTTTGAATGGATCTTCCCCAATTGTTTTAACATACATCCAATAAAGAGATGTAAGAGTATAAGATAGGAAAATGTCATATTCAACTCTTTCTTCAGTAGTAAGTTCAGAATAAATGTCACTTTCATAAAAGGGTTTCAAAACGTTTTCTAAGTTAATGATCTGTTCCTTAAAGTAGTTCAATTTCTCTATGAGGTCCTTTTCTTGAGACAAATCTTCATAAGACGGCGTGTCAACATCCATTGTATGCTGATGTTATATAAAGGCGAATAAATAAGAAACTTAGTTTCACTATAGTTAGTTTGAGCTAAGAAAGGAAAGTTTAATCAAAACGGGAAACACTGTGCTATTAGAAAAACCGATACATTAGTTTAAAAACCTAAGTAAACAGATTAACAACAAATTTATTCTACAGAACCTTATAATACTAATTCAAGAGAATGTTACTTCAAACCAATTTCCAGTTAGCCAATGAGATACAAGCCAAAGAGTAAAAATAAACTTTCATATTCCCGCCATAATTTACTTGAACATTTCAAAACCATCTTTCTTACCTGGTTTATCAATACAAAACTAAGTTCAGGACTTATCGCGCTATCATGTGTGTAACAACTCTTTTGCTATTATACAACATAAATTATAATTTTTTTATGGTTTGATATATTAGTTGGTTATGGTTAATAAAGAAACACTTCTATTGCGATTTGAGACATAATAATTATGAAAATTTTTATTTTTTATAATAGGAGAATCATTCTGGACGATTTATACCGTTCAAGAAAGATATTTTGCTAAGAACCGCCTTCTTTTGCTAAGACTTTCCAAGAAAATTCGTCTTCGTGTGTCCGCTCATCCGTGCATCGACAGCTTCACCAAGTTTTAATATGGGATGATCAAGTTATAATTTTAACTCCTATATACCCAACCCTAATGTGATAATGTGGCCAGTCTCAAATCTGCACTCTCTTGTCAAATCATCAAATTGCTTTCCAAGTATCTCACTCACTCTTTCTCCCTTCGTCATTAAATGTAAGTATTATTTATAATATGCAAGTATTAACACTAAAATAGAACCAAAAACTCAAAAAGAAACACTGTTATTTATTATAATGCAAGTATTAATTGTAATTTTAATCGCAGGAGTCCTGGAAAATTAAAATGAACTGTATACACTCTGGGTAGACCCTTTGTTACCAAAGGCAACAGTGCTCTGTATGCATTTCTATTGCAGACAGTGATCAGTGGAAGGAAAATAATGTGAAGGATATACGGTGCAAAATTCGTCGGCGGAATTTCGAAGATCAAAACCAATACAAAAATAGAATATTAAATAACGAAGATAATGCTTGTTGCATAAAAGCATGCAGATATAGACGGTCAGGACCAAAATACGATTAATGAAGATCGAGTTAAACGGAGAATACAGGATGTTATTAATAATTCCGAACAAAGAAGAGGAAGGCCAGCTTGTCGTCAGGGAGATGGAGTTAAAAAAGATTTTATAGCGCTCAGTGCTAGGAAATGGAAAAAAGATACCAAGGATGAGAAAATTTTGTAAATCAGATTAGTGTCATATCGACGTGTGAGACGTGGAGATAGTTAATTTTAATTGGATTTTTTTTGGAATATAATGACTATGATATTTTATAATTTAATGATTATGATATTTTTATTTGAGACTCTTTCTCCACAATTGCCGATATTTTTAAGTACACGTATGCCTTACAATTGTATCAAAAATACACAGAAGAAAATTAATGAATTTAATTTTAATTATTGCAGGGTGGATTTATCATGTGTCATTTATTTTAACCCCTCTCCAATTTTGGCTTAATTGCCAAATATATTTTTTATTTTTTAGATTTTAAACATAAATAAAAAATCCCGAATAAAAAAAATTATTTCAAACTACAATATATAACAATGAACTCTTATCATACTTTGAAAAAGTAGCTTGATTTATAAATACACATTTTGTTTATTTTTAAATAATAAAGGTTAAATTAAGTTGTTGGCAATGTTTTTAATGAACATTCATATGATGCTATTTGATTTGTTGAAAAATACAGGCAAGTGACTAACACGGACTTTATCAACCGAAAGCTTAAGAATAACGCTTATAGCTGTTGGCGGAAAATAACTGAACATTGGGAAGAATCACAGAACATTGAATAGACTAGAAGCGGCAAAGGCTAGTTGTGGATGGCACCAGCTCTGAGGCGTGTCCCCTCTCTCCTTTAACCCCCTTCATTCGGAGTTCAAACGTTAGTTCTAACCACGATTAGGCCGTCTTATTGTTAGTACGCTTGTTTTTTTCAATTATTGATTCACATTCCATATTTTTTTACTTCCTTAGTAATTTATTTTCGAGTTACTACTGTTGTATAAGTTTAATTACAATAAGCCTTGTTGTGTCGCCTTTGGATGCTGTACAAACAAGCAGTACCTCCAATAACATTTCACACGTACGTTTATTATATAAAACAATTTTTTTTCAAATAATATTCTTTTAGAATTTAAAGAACAATAAAGATCTCAATAACAATTTCTTATTAGTTATTATGCTAAAGAAAGAACAATACGTGTTGAATTTAAATAATCGACCCACATCTTTGTTGTGGTTCAATAAAATTGCAAAGCAAACACTTAATTATAAGTACTTAAAAAAAAGTTTGCGGAATATTTCGTAAGAAAAAATTGTTTTTATAAAATTAGTTTTTTTTTCTTTTCAATTTGACCTCGGTATTTTATTCTTTCGGGTTAGCTTACCGTCAGAAGAAATTGAACAAAAAAAGTGGGTTCAAGCAATAAGAAGAGAGAAGTGGAAGCCCACTAGCCGGTTGTGCTCCAAGCACTTCAAAGAAGAGGATTTTGACAGATCGTCTCCATTTTACGTAAAAGTTAAAATGTATCGTCAGGTTTTGGTAGTTTTCCCAAATATCTGAAACCTTAAGTTACTCAGGTACTAAATATATTTTTCAGTTACTTTGAGCACGATAGGTTTATGTACTATTATTATTATTTTTTATTTTTTAGAAGAAACGAGCAATTAAAAGGCACACCTCTCCGATTCCGCGTGTGAAAAACGCTCGATCCCCCGACAAAAAGAAATTTTAAAAATGCTAAAATTTGCGGACGACAAGTTGAGTGAATTGACAAATAAAGTCAATCAAACATCTTCATAACATAACCAGCATTAGTGAAATATGTGAAAAAAAAATCCAGGAACAAGAAAGAAAAAAACAAATTTCTCTATTAACAGAAAATCATTATCTCTCGATCTTAATAAAAGAATGCGTGGGAAAAATCTTTGTTCCACAATCACACTTTTTAGATGAAGAAATTCATTATTCTTCTCTAATAAAGTCTATATGAAAGCTTTATTTTAGAACAAGGATGTGCCCTTATGTCAAAAAAATAATGACAGGGTTCAAAAAATTAGATTTTTTTCAAATAAGCTAGTTTTATTTAAGGACCAATAATTAATTATATCAAACGGAAATGAAAATTGTGATATAATATTTGTAAGAAAAAATACCTAATTAATAATTATAAACTACGTTATCTAAATATTTAAAGTCCCAATTTTAAACTGTCGTATGAACTTATATGACGAACTACACCTAAAAAAATTAAATGATCAAGTTGGTATATTATTTATTTTTGCCAATAATGTATTTTCATATATTTTGTTTTGTTCTCTTGTTCAACTAAATGGTAAAGCACAGAAAGATCCCAATGGAATTAAAAGAGAACTAGAAAACAACCAAAAATATGAAAATACATTATTGACAAAAACATAAACAACTTGACTCTTTAATTGTTTAGAAGAGTGTATTGTTTATTAAACGTTGAATTATTACACTTATGCAATAGACAAATGTTAGTTTTTATTGTAGCTAAATAAATTTAATATGTCATAGATATTGTTTGTTACTGGATAAAAAGATTAATAACATAAAGGTGAAGGCATGAGGCCGGATGAGGAGGTCAAAGGAGTGGGGGGAGTGTAGATGAGCTGGTGCCATTCTCACTCATAGGACAAGCCCCGGGAAGCGCTTCTAGTCTATTCTATGTTCTGTGGGAAGAATGTACTGGAAAGATGGAGGGAACACTTTAATAGTCTCAAATGTAAACGGCGAATCATTGTGTGAGCCTGTGCCTGAAATTCAGCAGGAGTATCTTAAACTACCTGATTTTGATTTTATTGATCCAAGAACCAATAAACCACCTTATAAATAATATTAAACCAGGACTAGACAGTATTAGCGGAGAATTCTTGAAATGTGGAATAGAAACAGAAGAATAGTTTTTATTTGAACCTATAAGGGGCATATGAAATATATGAATAATCACTGATTACATTGTTATATACCTTATAAATGAAAGAACTACCGATGTGTGTTTCTTATTTATTATGGCTAAAAAGCATTCTCAAGATTACTATATCAAAGACTCTGTTCAATCACAGAAAGAGAAATTGGATTAAACCAGGGAGGTTCATGAAAAGTCTAGAAATTTCTCCAGCAAAAATTATTCTAGAGAAATGTGTGTACAGTACACTCTAGCCGCTATCTGTAACGGCCACGCTTCCCATCATTCGCCCTGAAGATGACCTACACTGTAGGTCGAAACGTCGGCACATAATATAAGTACTTCACTTATTCGGTGTTCTTATTGACTGCACCCCCCAACCATCTCCTTTACATAAGATCATCCAGTCAACCATTTTCATCTCATATTCTAGAGAAAGTTAGATATTTCAATAATACCATGCACTATCTCTTAATTGATCAACATGAGGCTTAATAAAGCGTATAAGGAAGGAGATGTATCAAAATTTACATGAGATGGGATTTCCCAACAAGCTATGGTAGTTCGATTATTAAATGTGACCATGAAGAAGACGGTCCTATAGACTCCTTAAGCGGTAGTCTACAGAATAGTTTTATCCAACCTTGTATCCAAATGAATATTTATTTATTTTTTTAATCATCTATAGCACAACTGAATTACTACGAGGGGCCATTGTCATGGGTACTGGCCTCAACAGATCTTTTTTATGTTTTTAGTAACTACGATTAAGACTTCCCTGGATATAATAAACTTTTAAAGGAGCTAGGTTCCCATGAATAATTCTACTTTTATTTATATAGAACTCAAAAAACAAAAGGTCTCCACTATACAGCGCAAGCAACATAACAGACCAGGACAGCTGGGGGCAGGTTACGCATGTATTTGCCACTGTAATATAAATAAATAAAAACTATACAATAATGAATTAAAAAAATATTATTATTATTTAATTTTCATTTGCACCTGCGCAATTGCGCATCTAGCAAATTTGATTGAAGTGTCTTTCTCTTCGTTTTTCTCCATGATCATTCAGATATTTTGGAAAAAAAAATATCAATTGTTGAGTAGGTCTCATTGTTGGCCAATGTCTTTTTAATCTTTTTTTTACAAGTCCAGCTAACAGGGAGTAGGAAAGCGGAAGAACGAGTGGGTTTGGATGATATTGTGTCGATGAGTGGAATGTTATGTATTTGTTATGAATATATGATTTTATAGTGGGAATGTTCATGTCGTTGTGTATAGTGTGATTCGAAACATACCATGGTGCATTAATAATTTTTCTGAGAATTTTGATTTGTGTTGTTTGTATCTTGTGTATATGAACTTTTTTTGCTGAACCCCAAAGTTCTGCTCCACATGTCCAAATAGGTTTAGTATACTATTATAGATAAGTCGTTTGTTCCTCAAGTCAAGTGAAGATCTGTAGTCCAGAAGATGTGATAGTTGTTTGTACTGTCAAGTCAGTTCTTGTCTTTTTAATTTTGTATGTGCGTTCCATGTGAGTCTTTTGTCGAAGTATAGTCCGAGGTAGCGTACATAATTTTTGGAAGGTACTTCGTCGTTGTCAATTTTGACTGCTGGACAAGAAACTTTGCATAGAGAGAAGCTTACATGGCTCGATTTTGAGGAGTTTATTTTGATTTGCCATTTATAGAACCACTTTTCTAAATCAAATAAATGATTTTGAAGAGCTATAGATGCTAGGTTTGGGTCTCTGTGAGAGGAAATAATGGCTGTATCGTCTGCGAAGGTATAGATAGGTAGTTGGTGCAAGAGTGCTCGGGAATATCAGAGGTGTATACAGAATAGAGAATGGGGCCTAAAACACTGCCTTGCGGTACACCCGGTATTTATTAAAAAATAAATATTAATTAATGAACGGGTGGAAATAAATAAAATAAATTAAGTGGTTGAGGCAGTGGCAAATCCATTTCACACAACCTTCTTTGGCCACTCAGCTGTTGTTTGTAGCCTTCACTATCTTTACTTTGTCAACACAGTCCCGTTGCAACCTGTGGGATCCACAACCAGGAGTGTATATTGCGATTTGTTTTAAGTTGTCAACTTTTTTTAATTGGCCCATAATGACTCCACATTTGTCGGATAAATTGGAACTATAATTTAAAACTACAAACTATGTGGACATCTATTATTTAGCAGCTGTCAGATGAGAAGAATAATGGATAGCTTTTAATTAAACGTATATTATGGAGTCTGAAACTGAAAATTTCCCCTCAGTAGCAGAATGTTGTTATACATCTCATTATTGGTATCCAACGATAATTATTATATTTAAAAAATGTATGATAAATACAGTATTTCATTAAATTTTAATAAACTTGTCAATTCACCAATGTTGTAGTGAAGAAAATGTCTGGAAATTGTGTGAGCTAATAAGTCAAAAGAAAAATAGTTGTCTTGATAGTTGCTATTGTGTATTTGTATCTAATGACTCAAAAATAGTTCCATTATGGTATCAGAAAGGAGGATGTGGAGATGATTTTTTAGTTGCATGGGTTAGTATTGGTTTGTTTGAACCTGTCTTGTTGCATCCATTGTGCACTTATCTAATTATGGTTTCATTTTTTTACTTTATAGGACTATCATGTATTCCTAGTACGTAGGAGTAAACTATCCACAAGTGTCTTTGATTTTGATACTAATCTTGGCTTCCCTGTCCCATTTAGAAATTATATTGAAAAAGCAATTGGCTTAGAAGAAAAAATGGTTCCTAAATATAGAAGGTAAACCAATAGATAGGTGTTTCACATTGATCCTTGTTTTATAAGAACTTATTTTTCAAGAGTTGATTCTTTAAGTTGTTGTTGATTTATTTTAATCAATTTTAGAGATTCATATGTTTTCAGATTTAATAATTATTTACATATTATTAAAAAAATATTTACTTTCAATTATTAAACATTAATAATTAAATTTAGCATTTAAGAATTAATTATTCAGATGGCTGCACTAATTTTATTTTATCAATTTTTTCCAGACTCTTTCGAGTTATTCCAGCTAGTGAATTTTTAAAATACTTCTCCTCTGACCGTAGGCACATGAAAAATGCTAATGGTGATTGGTTAAAACCACCTCCACCTTATGAACCAATTCAATCTAATGGTATTACTTATGATAACAACTTACTATCTAAAAATTTAGAAACTTATTTAATTTTTTGGTCTCGCCAACAGTCAGAATTATTCCATCGATAACTTCCTCTCACTTAACCTTAGATAGCTATAATCATCTGCTAAGAAGTTTTAAGATTTTTAAACCATGCCACAGATTACTTTACTTATCAACCAAAAATTATTAAGAATAAAAATTAAGAATAACTTTTATTATAATTATCTATTTCTTCATGTTCTTTGATTCCTCAATATTAATTTTGTCTAATAATAATTCTGTATCTTCTAATTAGGCTGTTACTAAATTGTTTTCGTTCTAGATTCTTATAATTGGTTAGTTTACTCATGTTTTTATGTGTTTTATTCAAAATAAATCTTTTTAAAAAATCAGCATTATTTAACTGATGCCCGATCATTGGATTTTTGGCAGAATGTTCACTTTGAGTTTGCTAGAATGTCTTTTGGGCTCGTACACTAATTTATTTAGCTGATTTTATTATTTATTATAGAAATGAAGAGGAACATTTGAGAGATTCGGAAAGGGTTTTCTAGGCAGTAGAAGGACATCAATCATATATTCATTTTAACAAAACAGAATTTTTTAAAAAGAAACTAAGAAATTTAGGATGTACGAGTTTTTCTTTTTTTAAGAGGTATAAAATAAACTGCGGCCAGGGTAGGTCTATTGCAGGTGATGTCTTAGAACATGCTTTTGCAAGAACCTACAAATTTGAGAATATTAAAAGAATTGACTTATTCAATCTGCTTGGTATCAGTGACACCCATGCCAAAAGCAAAGAACTTTAGGCTGGTGAACCTTTCATACAAGCAGATAGTGCAATAAGTAGTTATGTCCTCACTATGAAAAAACGGCATAGAAGAGTACTCACCAGCCCATGTTTAAACCTGTGGCTGTGCAGTAACCTGTTTTTTTTTTTTGTGAATGTAATTCTTATTATAAAGTTTCTAATAAAATTGTAAAAAACACTTTTACTATTTTATACACAATATATTTTCACTAATACTGCTTCGATATAAGTAACAATTTTCGGTTTTGTTTTTAGAATATTATTACCTTTCATATAATAAATTATGCAATTTATCATAAAATATATTGAGCTATCATGAATTAAAACTTTCTTATTTAAATTAATGTTTTCTTCATTTTATTCTGCACCAATGTATTTAACACCCTCACTGCGACATCGGTTCCTGCTTGTCTTACGACGACTCGAAACAAATTGAAATAATAAAAATCAGGTTATAGTATGATTGGAAAATTACAAGCAGAATTGAATAGAAATAATTTATCGCTGGCTGATAACTGATACCGTAAGAGGAAAGTTGTGGTATCGGTCCCTGGGGACCAAAAATACACAGTAAAAGAAACCGTTATTTTCATTACTGCAGTGAAGGTGTTAAGAAAAATAAATTTGGCATTCCATCAAAATAGTTAAATCCGTTTTATAAAAAATTAAAAATCAATAATATAAAGTTCCAAATCCGTTGTTCTCTTTGGCAGAAAAGTGCTTGATTACTGCAAATAAAAATACTAACCTATTCTAGCCATTAAAGAAAAGATTCTACTAACTGGAGCAGGTTATTTTTCATGAATTAATTAAAGATTATTGTTTCCATAGTGTATTTTCTGTCTGAAATGATATTGAAAAGTCAGAAACAAAATTTTTTCATTGTAATTAATATTTTCTTACTATTTTTGAGTTTAATGTGATATGGAGAGTTATTCTTAATATCTAATTATATCTATATTGATAAATACTGACATAAATAATGTTAAAATGGATAGCTTATTTGATTGTATTTGTTATTGACCAATCTCTTAGGATTTTAGCTAATTGTTTTATATTTTCTCATAATCTTAAAACTATCATATGTCATTAATAACTGGTTTAATTAACAAATTTATTGTTTTGTGTTTGCATTTTGTTTATTAAGTACTCTCAGTGAAGTTAATTTTGTCTGTTCCAGAATCCAAATACAATCTAGACGAGTTTATATCGATGAAGCTAGATGAAGGACCAGGTATAGCAATGAATTTAGAAGGGTTCATCAAGTTTTTTCAAGAATCTTAAGTCACATTCATAATGCCATCTGCTGAATAGTACTACTTTGAAGAACATTAATAGGATCTCTAATACATAAAGGCTTTGTTGTCAGTTTTTATACCTTTGTACTTAGAAATATAACTAGTTATATTTGTATTAATATCAAGTAAATATGTTATAATTTATTCAAAAAGTTGGAGTAATACATTTCTTTTGTTAAAAATCGTCAATTCCATTATTGCTTTCTTTATGGGCACCATTTCAGAGTATTCATTTTTTTTTTTTTTTGGAGGAAGAAAATGGTCTGGGTAGAGATCAATAAAATTGTCTTATATAGGGAGAACTTTTTATTAGTAAGCCAATGTTTTGACCTACATTGCAGGTCTTCTTCAGGGCTAGTTGTTGGGCAGAGGGTGAACACTGGACTTTTTTTTTCATATCACGAAATTAAAAAATACTAATATTATGTTGTTTTTTTTTAAGATTAATTTATTGATATTTACAACTGTAATAATATTACGTCAAGTAAATTTGCTGATATGAACAAATGACATAAAAACAAAAAAACACTTGTGGAGAAACTACCCATCAGTAGCACTCCAATAAAGTTCTATAGTAGAAGGTCTCGAGGCCATCTTCTTTTCAGACGCCTCGGAGGGTTATCAGGAATAGTATGGGAAGCAAGTTGAGAGTGTACTAGCAGATTCAAGTGTGTATGGAGCTTGCCATGGAAGAATAGGTATCTAGTTTGGGCCAAATCAGCAACATATGGAATATTAAGATCATGATGGGTGAGTTTGTTTGTGACAATGAGGAGCATTGAGGATTTTACTAAGGATTTGATAGGATATGAATTGGATGGTTTAGCAGAGCCCCAAAGCTCAACTCCGTATGTTCTAATAGGTCTGATACCTGACATGTAAATGAGTCTTTTGTAATTAATTGGGAGTTTAGAACGTTTGTCCAGTAAATGTTGAAGTAGGCAAAAACGTCGAGCAGTTTCTTGTCTTTTCAGTCTTGTATAAGGATAATATTATGTTAAACAACATAAAATAATTATGTTTGTCCCACTTATTTTGTAGGGTAAAATTAGCTCAATCCTATCTTGAAAAAATACATTAAATAGACATAAAATGGTTGTAATAAGGATATTTGTTTGTCAATTCATCCCTGAATATGAATAACAAATGTCTGTCTGTATGGAGATGACTGTGAAAGTTGGAGTGCTTTCTTCCTGTAATATTTCAGATTCGGAAACTTTACCAATGCCCCTGACATAATGCACTTTAATTTATTTTTATACTGGCAATTTGTCATATGTAATACGACGTCGAAATCTGCGAGCAGCGCTCCGGTTGGTGCATATGCCGACTGCACGCGAGCGGTGTTAGTTCAAAATCATGAACCGGTTAAATATCACTATACTCCAACTTAGGCATGTTAGAATAAATTATTTGTTAGATTACTGACTTACTTGATTAATTGTTATAATCTTCTGAGTCCACCATCAATTGAAAGTAGACCAAATCAGGTTGTTTGGAATAGTAGCCATATTTAATTACTTATATACCTATAAGCTATGAGTAAATACTTTAAACATCATGCGGACAAGTGTCCTTAATGTACTATAAGCCAAGCCTTCTTTGTCTGGTTAAAATTCAAAGTTTTGAAAACAGAAATATCAAAAGTTGGACTAGTTGCCTTTCTGCAGTTAGCGAATTATATTCGCTCGAATCGCGTTATATATAACACGTAATCCAGTCTGCCCTGAGCTCCTGACAACCATGGGGAAAAGAAAACTTCTAGTTGCCAGTTTATCCTATATTCACGTACAGGAAACCATATATAACAGAACAGAAAAAGCTATGGTGGCAGAGGAAACTCTACAGGGAAAGGAATGCCCTTTTTGTAGTCTATTATACATGAAGGTTTTCGACAATTTTCTCCCGTTTGATTTTTTTTTAATAATATAGCTAACTGGCTAGCTAATAATAATAATAATAATAATAGCTAAGTGGCTAGTGGACAACATTCAAACTTCACGTTCACCTCGCCATTAGGTCGCGAGTAAATTTCTTGTTAATCTTCAATAACTAGTGGGCATGAAACACAAACAAAAACTTCACAAGGATGTCACGAATGGATTTTGACTTTCTCGCCTATAGTATCGGAGCTAAAGTAGGGAGACAGGACAGTTTTCAGAAAAGCCATATCTACAGAAGAACGCCTAGCTCTGAAGCTCATTCGGCCGTTCGGTGCTTCTGGAGTTTTTTCCCGTCCCCACTGAGCACGAAACGAACGCGTGCTCACTTTGAAATACTGACAACTCTCGGCTCGAGTTGAGCAGTGCGGATCCGTTCGGCTCGCCTTGTACTCACCTGAGCAAAACAGGGCGAACGAATGCTCAAGTGTAAAGCGGCTTAACAGGCTTTCGAATAGGTACGAGTCTTTGTAATCTTTTGTAAAATAGAATGTATCGAATAACAATGCTTTCCTTACCTAGTAAAGGCAGGAGAGTAATATATATATAAAGAGTTTTATTCCGTGAATTTGACAATTTACAATTTTGTAACAATATTACTTAACACTTGTTGAAGTAAAACAATTTACACTGCAAGTTGAATTAACATAATAAATAAAAGCTGTAATATATTTATAACAGTTGGAAAAAGAAAAAAAAACCTACACAAAATAGAAAAATAAAATAAAATAACAGTAAAATAAATAAATTAAAATAAGTATAATATTTGGTAGTAAAATAAACAATTTTAATACAATTTTTTTCCATTTAAGGAATAAATTCGCTTATAATTGATAAATTATTATAATGTAATAAAGTAATTATATTTATTCTAATAGTATATGTCTAGTTCGTCTATGTATGTATCGTCTTAAGGTTTGTTTGTTATAACTGCCTATTGATTGCATTATGGGATTTCCCGAGGTTTTTGTTGAGTTGTTCCAAGTCTGAGAGTGAATAAACTGTTTAATTCTTTGAAGGTCTAAATCAAGTATCATATCGGTTATTTTTGTGTACCTTGGGTAGTCATTTATGATTCTCATACATAAGTTCTATATTATTTCTATTTTTTTATAGTTGGAGTCACAGGTGTAGCTCCATACAGGAGAGGCGTATGTCAGTAAAGGTCTTATGACTGATTTATATAATATAATTTTGTTTTTACTAGAGAACGGAGATTTTCTACGGAAATATGGGACCATAATACTTATAAGTTTTTTGGCTTTACAACATTTGTTATTTATATGGGGAGTAAATGTTAATCTTTTATCTAATTCCAGACCTAGGTAGGTGACATTAAGGAGAGTAATAGAAAATAATGTATTCAGTTCATAAATAAAAAATAAGGGATTTCCATTAAATATTAGTAACAAAAAGATTGAGAGGGGTTACTACCTAAGCTAGGTGACCTAGGGCTTGTCGTAGGCATTAGTTTATAATGATCATTTCCTGAGAATGTAGTGATATTTGGAAACATAAATTCACAGAAAGGTTAATTCTAGAATTATATCATGCTGATTGTTTCTGAAATAATTTCTGTTGTTATTGTAATAAAAATCTTTCTTTATGTTCATATTTTAAGATATCTACGTAAACGTAGATTAAATGCACCATAATCTTACTAATATTATAAATGTGAAAGTTTGTATGTTTGTCTCTCTTTCACGCAAAAACTACTGAATGGATTTGGATGAAACTTTACAGTAATATAGGTTATACATCAGAATAACACATAGGCTATAGCAAGCGAGGAATTTGGGGGGGGGGGGCGCACGAGGGCACGTGCCCTCCCCCCGACAGTTTTTTAGGTACTGTAGAGAATCCATTATAGTACATAAATAAAGGAAATTCACATGATAATTGTGGTTAAAATAACAAAAAGGACAGGAGTGAAACTATCTGTTTTGATATCCTACGAATATTATAAATGCTAATGTTTGTTACTCATTCACGCAAAAACTAATGAATGGATTTGGATGAAACTTATTGAATAAAATAGGTTATACATCATAGGCTACATCAAGGGCAGATTTATGTGGGGTCACGTGGGCATGCCCCCCCCCGTTATAGTACATAATTAAAGACAAATCAGGAACTTAGCCTCTTGAAATTTGTAGATAGGTTCTTTGTATAGTTTAAGAAAGAAATTTGGATAATTCCACCCCAAGGGTTTCCATTTTAATATAATGGGGGTTCAAAGGTTGTAGAGAATCCGTCAGTTTTGAAGTTGGACACCTGAAATTATGGATGTACGAGTAACTTATATTTAAAAAAAAAAATTAAATTATTTATTTAAAATGATCTTTCACGAAGCTTTATGTGGCAGGCAGAATTCCACGCGAGCGAAGCCGCGGGCATAAGCTAGTAATACATAAATCACTTCTTACTCTTTTGTTCACTGTAGTACTGTTTCCATTGTTGTAAATTCCATCCTCATTTTTAAAACGCCTCTTGATAAAAGCAAAAGGTCACTTATTCTGAATGCAAGCTTTACAAATACTTACAATATCTTATCTTTTGTTTAGTCAAATCAACAAAGAAGAAAATTTGTCATCAGATACAGGTACATCATTAGTTGAATCAACTACAACTTCGAACCACATTGGGTCTTTTCTCATACTTTTCGCAAAAATATCTTCTTAGTCAAAGATTTCTGCTTCGTTAACATTTTACCATAAACGTGTAATGTAATGTCTTTTCTTATGTCCTTCTTTCCATACACATTTTTAAGTGAACTTGAATTATAATATTCTTAGATGGATTGAATTGGTCAGGGGGTGCAGTCAAAGAAAGGACAAAATAAGCAGAACTTATATTTTAATTGTGCCAACGTTTTGGCCTACGGTAAAGGCATTTATTAACTCAAACGCTTGTTAGTTTGACATGTCACCACAGCCCAGGCACCCGCTATTTGCCCTGAAGATGGCCTACACCTTAGGCTGAAGCGTTGGCACAATTAAAAAATAAGTTCTGCTTATTTTGTGTTATCTTTGACTGCACCCCCTGACCAATTCAATCCATCGTTATTATTTTCCACTCAAATATAATATTCTTCCCTTTGTTATCTTTTCTTGCCGCTTTTAACTTCATCCTACAGCACTGCGGATACTTTACAAGTTTTAAATGGTGTGGAATTTAAATTCATTGAAATATTATTATACAATTGGATTTATTTAAAACAGTAATAAATGTCACAGAGGATAATGATATTATAGACTTCGGAAGTTTTCTCTTGTATTCTTAATATTGTCTTTGTTACGATGATCTCCACAAACCTTGAAGCATAACGTGATCTGAAAAATATAGCATATTTTTGAGTTAGTATTTTCTCTGTTAACTAATCCATGTTATATGCATAACTAGAGCAGTGATTTCATAAAGTAAAAAAAAAAAATGTAAAACGTGCAATGGAAACGTCATTAGAAGCAAAAATGTGCAACAGAAAATTAAACTCTTTAAAAAAAATCACTTCTGTCTAATATTATCCTATATCTGAAATGTATTAACTTATAGTTATTTTTTAAATTTTGTTTGTTTTACAGTATAACGAACAATGGACAAGAACGATCTTTTTTTTATTAAATTTGTTACACCCCCAGTTACTTATAGCAACTAATAATATGGAGGTAAAAGTAAATCAAATAGTTTGTTACTGTATGAAATATTTATAGTTTTTTATTATTTGAGAATTTTCTTTTACCGTCACCCAGACCTGATGCTTCATAAGTAAATAATTAAAAATCTTTATTGACACGAAAACACAGAAACATTAAAACACATAAATATATCACATTTTTTCTTGGTATCAGTAAATAAAGAGAAGAGTTTGTGTAAAGAGAAGAATAGTTAAGTCAGAAAGACCTTAGCAACCGAGAAGCATCACTTTGAAAAAAAAATGCTATCAATTAAATAATTTTTATGAATTTATTCTTTAAAACTTTAGTGGACCTTCTAATCAATAGTTTTGTGTAAAAAAAGGTACTTGGGTATTATAGTATACTATTATCCGATCAATTGAAAGTTTCTATGAATATGCATAATTTCATATTACTTCCTCATAGGAGGGGAAATGGACTGTTTGAAATCATCTGAGCTATCGATTGCTGCTACCTATCATACATCGATTAGTACTATCGACTCTTGCCCTTTCCTACCCTAGGTTATAGCATCTGACTTAAGCTTAGATAACAGATGAGTCAGTTGATCACTTTAAGTGTTGGTTTTATTGTTTTCTTTTAAATTAACTGTTATACTTATATTTTTTAATAATGACTTCGGCCATGGAAAGTATCCTTATTGTTATCCTTAATTGAGTGATAAAATATTGGTGGTTTGAGTATGTTATGTATGATAATATGCCTGTTTTCAACTTTTAATGGGAATTTACAATGGTTGAACTGGTACATTTAATTAACTTTTTCATTATTTCTTTTTAAAATATATCATTATTAAGAGTGACACATGAATTTTGTCCTAGGAATTAGAAGTAATCTATATTTATGTAAATAGATCTATTACAAATTTATATATGTCATCTTGACATTTTCATTTAATGAAGAATTTTATACTTCTAAAAGATTTAACTTTTTTAAAGTTTTTACTTGTTGTTACTTGTCTCATTCATTTAATTTTATTATAATTGTAAGTACTTTCTTTCTTTTTCTGGTTCATTTTCCTTAATTACCAAATATCAGACCATTTGTTCAACTTGAAATTTGCGGTAAAGGAATTGGAAAGAAATTCAAAACGATGTGAGAAAGAAGAAAAAGCTGAAAAGTTAAAAGCCAAGAAGGCTATTCAGAAAGGAAATGTAGAGGTGGCCAGAATACATGCGGAAAATGCTATTAGACAGAAAAGTCAGTCTGTTAATTACTTAAGAATGAGTGCTAGAGTTGATGCTGTTGCCAGTCGAGTGCAGACAGCTCTTACCACCAGAAAGGTTTTCTTCATTAATTATAAATGTTTATTTTTTAGTACAGTAACAAACTATTTGATTTACTTTACCTCCTTATTATTAGTTGCTATAATTAACTGGGGGTATAACAAATTTATTTTTTAAAAAATCGTTATTTTTCTTATCAGTGTTAAATGTTTAGGTTTTTATTATTGTATCTCATTTTTTTTTTTGTGATTCTTAAATATTTTTCTAGGAATAGAAGTAATGAATCTTTATTAAGTAAATAGATCCATTACTACTTTATAATATGTCATCTTGACATTACCTCTCTCTGTATTTCATAGAGCTTTACATTTCTTTTTACTTCTCAGAAATTTTAAACTACAGTAGAACCTCGATTATCCGTCAGGGTATGGGACCAAGATGGTGACGGATTTGGGAAATAGACGGATATGGGAGTGAGTCATATGTCTTAAAAATAATAATAATTACGTAAATCGATATCTAAAAGCACAATAAAGCACAATCATTGTATGTCCAATTTTTCTCTCTTGAGAAATTAATATTAATTTAAAGGTGGAGTTTAGCTCTTTCCTCATGCACAAACAATAATTCCCCTCTTAATAATTTTTAAATGATTATATAGAAAGGACATACTCTAGGGGTCCCCGAACGTTTTATATCATTAACTGTCGACCGAGGAATTTCATAGATATTTTGGCTAAAATTGAAGCGCTTTCACCTTTTTGTAAACGTATTGCAATTTCAAACATAGTAGCGAGATCTAAACCCTTTTTCTTTTTTTCCTGTCATTATTGTACGTACTTTTAAGAAAACGACTAGTACCCGTAAGACAAGAATGAAGACTGAAGGTAGTTTAACTGCAGAAGGTACATTAGGTAGAGATGAGAATATAATTAATTTCTGAGATATGTTTGCGAGGAAGCCTAGGTTTAGAGTAAACAACAGATTCTAGAAAACGAAGTTGTCAAGACACAACGATTGATTCTTAGCCGGCGTCTATGACTAGCAACCAAACAATATATTCATCTTTTTTTTTTCTTTCTCAAACTGAGGTGACGGTTAACAGAGAGTGACGGATTTTACAGTATTACCTTGGAGTGTTTAGTATTATTAGTAGTTTTTTTGTTACAGTTAAACTTTATTTGTATTACGGTTATCTTTAATTGTTATTATTTATATCTATTATTTATATATATATATATATATATATATATATATATATATATATATATATATAGTTATTATATATTTATTTATTGTTTTGTATCATTCTTTTGATGTTGAATATTTTTATTTTGAAGAGAAAATAAAAATATTTAATTATTATTGTTTGCTTCTAGGGATGTTTGAAATATATTTATCGAACAGTCAAGAAAAGTAGAAACTGATATATATTTTATGTACCTATTTCATTATCTTAAATTTCATCATTATATAAAATTTAAAATTTCAAGTACATTTGTTGATATTGTTTCTTGATTAGACTAAGGATCCTTTTTTTTTAAATGTTATTATTTTCAATTAGTATAGCTTTTAGTTTTATTTAATTTATATTTGTCATGCTCTTTTTTTTATCTCTCCAACAATTGAGACATTGACATGCAAAAGGTAATATTAAAAAAAAAATCATTTTTTTCCCATGGAAATGGGAGTCAGACAAATTGGGAGTGGTTTAGTTTCTATGAACGGTACTGGTTACTATTTTTCAATTGAAACTGTAATTTTTAGTTGTCAAAATAAATTTTTTACTTTTCCTTTAAAGTTACCAAGTCATGACTTACTACGTTTTCCATGCCAACGCCTCAATTATTTTTTTTTATGTAAGAAAGTAATATGAGATATTTTTTTGTATTTATAATTCTTTTTCTGATGTGATATATGTTTATGTATTTTGTTTTAAACAACTAAATATGGGTAAATATGGACTCAATGGTTAAATTTCTACATTAAACTGTTATACCATTATAAACCATTTGTACTAATGATCTCATGGTATGCTATTATCAGTTAAATTAGTGAATAAAAAATAGTCTTATACTTCTATTCTTTCTCAGACAAAATTCGACTCCACCCCTTATTATTATACCGGGGCTGCAGATATGTTCCATGGGACTGCCACCAAATAATTTTCTATTTATACAGACCAGTTTCAAACTGGAGCCACAACAGCCTCATTTGTTTAAATTGAATTATTTTTATTAATGAGCACTTTGTAATTTATATTTGAACTTAATATTTATATTTCTTGTACCTTTTTATATATTTCCATTTATCTTTCCCTTGCTTGGTTAACCCTATGTCTCTTACCTGATAATTAAGTCCTCTTGTGCTTAAGCTATGTGTTTGGGGCTGGTAGCTGTTTAAAACTTTGGTCTTCTCAGTTAAGTTGTTTTGTAGTCGTCAGGAACTGTTCAATAATTTAATGTTTTTTCATTCTAAGCATATGTTCTAATTTTATCTAATTTTTATTTTGAAGGTTACTAATTCCATGGCAGGTGTAGTTAAAGCCATGGATGCTGCAATGAAGTCCATGAATTTAGAAAAAATATCATCTCTAATGGATAAATTTGAAAATCAGTTTGAAGATCTAGATGTTCAGAGCTCGTACATGGAAAATACAATGTCCCAAACAGTTACAACATCTATTCCGCAAAATGATGTTGATAATCTATTGCAACAAGTAGCTGAGGAGGCTGGGTATGTACCTACCAATTATTTACTATTACTCCATGAATTGTGAATTATTCTATATGTTAAGGCTTTGTGCATTAGACAGTTTTTTAAATAGGATAAATGCATAAAACAAACATTTTTAAGACTTTAATTATTATAATAAAAGTCTGTTTATTTATTGCGGATTGTTCAATTTTTTATAAAAATGCATTATTTGGTCAAGATTTTATGTTTTGATTTCCATTTTTTTTTTCTTCCGTTACACATATTAAAGTGAAATTGTTGTAATATGTTTCCTTGCTGCCCATTGTAAAATTAATCAAGAAGCTGTTCTCAGTGCCCACCAATAAGTTGATTTCCAAACAAATCATTTCTTTCCTTTCAAAATAATAAAAAGAAGTAGCAACAAATATTCGTTTAGTTAATATAACAAAAAATATTCTCTTGAAGTTTCCTGATCTCAAAAGTCTATGGAGCAAGTGTCCCTCTCCTCTTTAGACCAGGATCCATGATCCATTTTTTCACTTAATTACTATCAAGCTGAATCTTTGGCTTCAATAATAGCTTCGTTTCGATGAGACGTCCAAAAATTTCCTGTGCGAAAATTCTCGATTGTGGTAGCTAACGTCTTTTCGAAACAAAGCTATTGACGAAGATTCAGCTTGGTAGTAATCAAGTAAAAAAACGGACCATGGATACTGGACTACTTTTATTGTGTATGTTTATAGTTACTGATACTATATCTTTAACGCTAGTACCAAATCATGTATAATGATAAAAAAACTGATTCCTCCCTGATTGTTTACTTCTGCAATCTGAAGAATTAACTATGATTGCTCTGTTTTGTGATTGTATTCCACATGCAATTTTTATTCAAAATAATTTAATTTAATAATAAAAGTCATTTTTAAATGCACCTCTTTCTGTGTTAAATTTCAAAAGACCAATATGAGACCAAACTGGTTTAGTACTTTGTGATTGCTCTATTCAATCCAGGATGTTCAATATTGAATATATCTGATTATTATTAGCTCTGCAGCTTTTA
This sequence comes from Arma custos, assembly GCA_037127475.1. NCBI lineage: Eukaryota > Metazoa > Arthropoda > Insecta > Hemiptera > Pentatomidae > Arma > Arma custos. The sequence goes on from JBBAGI010000126.1 coordinate 49,276, forward strand.
GCTGGACAGAAAAACCCCTCTTATTTTTATTATTTATTTATTAATTTATTTAATACTTCTTGAAAGGGACAAATGGTATGATAGTGCATGTTAAACTGCCCAGTATTATTGACATCTTTATCTCTAGTATAACTGGGAAGAAGGTGGCAATATAAACCATGAGCTACTAAGAATTGATTTTGGGATAACTTAAATAATGAAATCTATTGTGAAATTTGTTTTCAAATATCATTGAATAATTGGATGTATTGTTGTTATTTTTTTAAAGTATTATTATTGTTGTTTTATTGTGGAAGAGATCTACATATAAAAAAATAAATAAGAGGAAAGAGGTGTTCAAATAATATTTTAAGAATTGGTATTTTATTTGTACATTTAAATAATTAATTGGTATTAGGTTTTTAAATTTACGGGATGTTATTTTATCCAAAGTTAGTAATTCCAATTTAATTATTTGTTTCAGATTGGATTTAAGTATGCAACTTCCACAAGCCGGAAGTATTGGAGCTTCAACTCAAGCTTCTCAAGAGCAAGATGAGTTGACACAGAGATTAGCTCGACTGAGACAAGCAGAGTAGTGCAGAGCCTTAAGATATATCGAAGCTTGAAACTAAGCAAACTTGCTTTTTGTTATACATTGAATTATGTAAATAAAACTGATAATCAAGTTATATATTTCAAGTATTTGTAAATATATTAAGTTAAATTAAAGATTATTTCTGCCTAACTTGTGAAAACTTGAATTTTCATTTTTTTTTTTATTGAGTTTTTAAATGTACTTTAATGTACAAAAAATGATTAAGTCTTGTATTGTCAAAGCTATTAGTAAACATATTTTAATAAGCACTCCTGTCTAAATTTTTGTTCAATAAATCTTATTATGTTAAAGGTGATTTATTTTAATAACATTGAGTATTGTCAATGGGTTGGTTGTTTTTAAGTAGAGATTATGCTTCTATTAATATATAAATATATTAAAAAAATTTTAATAATTTTTATAATACTGAAACAAAATGATTAAATAAAACTTATGAAAAAGCAGTATAAAGATAAAATAAAATATAAAATATTATTAAATAGATTTTAAAAAGTAAATAAATATATATTTATGTTAAAGAAGAATTGGTTGACTGTAACTTCCAATGTAAGGAAGAAATAGTTGGGGGTGCAGTCAATAAAATGTATGTAAATTTTTATCGACTTCACCCCCAACTATTTCTTCCTTACAAATATGTATTTATATAAACAGAAAATTATAGAAAACAAAAAAAAGGAGATGACTGTATTAGATATTTTTAATTATTCAACAAAATTAATTTGTGTTCCACTGGTATGTAGCATTTTTATAAGCCTTAAAATATATTTCATTCCTGGGTTATCAGGATACATGTTATTCAAGGCACTCAACGAATTTGATACCAAATTTACCACTGGTGATTTCATGATATATTGCAGTTATTCTAATGACATTAATTGATTTCTATGGAATATATGCAATAAAGATGATGTAATTTATATTTATAATAGATAGCATGAGGCATTATAAAAGGCAGATGTTGATGTATCCATTTTAGATCTGTCAGTGAATATTAATAAGTGCTCTGTTTAGAGAGTTTCCATTTTCTTTTCTAACTTTTGAAAGTTCAAGATTTAATTTAGGTTTTAGATAGGTCCAAGAGAGTATGCCATGGGACAATTTGTCTCTGTTGTTCTTTTTTTAATTCAAGTAAATTTCATCAGGTGCTGTAATGTAAATTTAACTTAATTGTGTCTAATTGTTTTAAAGTATTATTATATAAGATTAGACCTTTTTCGACCACTTTAAATAAAGTTAATGCTCTTAATTGGTTTAATTCTCTGTAATCATTAAAAGGGCTTCAGTCTAATGTAAAATTGATAACTCAAATTATCAATGTTTAAAATTAATTGTTTACATTAGATTAGGCTTCCAATTTTAATTAAAAATTGATATACTTGCAATTCCTTAGGTACTAGGTATTATTAGAAGGAAAGGCATTAAAATTATAATGTAGTTGGAATATTAGAGAAATGTTGTTTCTGTAGTTTTTTTTGTATATGCTGACATAGTAAGCATGATTTTCATTCTTCATGGTTTCAAAAAATTGATTAGATTTAAAAGTTTTTAGTTATCTTGAAACCAATACAAAAACGAATTGTGAAGTATAAAATAGATATGAAGTTAGTCCAAAGTTAAGATTTAAATTTAACACTAAATTTAAATTAAATACATTTACTAATAAATTATAATTTGATTATTAATGAAAATCAATTATCAGTCTGAAATAAACTGAACAAAGCATATCCATTATAATGATAATTCTAAGATGTATGTGTCGTAGTTCAAAAATGTATTTGTCCTAAGCTAATGTATAAAAACGAAGTTCGGATTTGCTTAACTAAATTAGGAGTTTATATATAAACGTGACGAGTTTTAAACACCTAATTAAGATTTTAAATAGTGTTGTAATACTCCAACCATTTATTAATTTACATCCGGGTTATGTTTCCAATATTTTTTTTGTGTAAATAATAAGGCAATTTAAATACAATAAAATTGAGGTATGATTAAGTAAATAATAATCGCTAAATTGGTGTGGCTGAATCGCGGTAAACGTGCTTAAAATAAAACACCATTCTACAGATAATTTTTAAAAACTAAAATTTGTTATAAAACAAGTTTATTAGTCCAATAAAACACACTATCGATTTAGAGAAAAGTAATCCCTAAGTTCGTAGTTTATAACATCCACGCTAGTGTTACTTGAAACGAGTTATCAGCATTTCCTTGTTATGTTGTATCTCATAGTTGAATTCTTACTGACTTGAACAATATAGTCGTTTTGAATGAATTTATGGGTGATCTTATATGACCAAGGTAACACTTTTTTGTTTGGTTTTTTCCTTAGTGATATATTTGATTTCATCTATAATGTTATAGCCTACTAGACTTATATTATTTAATGGCGTAGAGATTAGAAGGTTAGCTGAACAGTTATCACTACTGTCGGCTGATCATTTAAATAACTATAGACCTTAGATAGATATTTTACTGTATATCTAAGAATATATTAAGAAGTATTATAAAACTAGGACTGTAGTATAATAATTTATTGAAAGTTGTTTTATGTTTACCTTGCGTAATTACCCAGGACAGGCAGCAAATTACTCATGTTTGTATATGGGCAGGTAATTTTTTTTCTGAAAGGTCCTTTCTGAGACGAAAATTTTTAATTAATGCCCACGCGTCTACCAAGCTATGTCTGATCAATATTAATAACTGGAATTAGTTAGTGGTGTTGACAGTGATGTCAGTCCAGAGAGAATGAATTGAAATCTATAAAAGCTGAGGTACGATAAGAAAATGTTTAAAAAGAATAAAATAAACCTGGGCTCTACCTTAAAATCTACCTGATAAAGAATGTGCTTGAATTATGTAGTGTTATCAATGATTCTGATTATTTTAAACGGCTGCCATACGTCATTATTTTATTTGTTCGATTCTTACGTTTCTAATTTAATATAATAAAATTCTATTATTGCAACTAAAAAGTTATAAATCCATTTCAACTTTTAATAATTAGTTTCTGAGAAATATGTGGGAAATGCTGGCTTAAAGTCAATATTCATTAAAGATTTTGCTGTAAGCTAAATTTCACCTTAGGCCGCCATTACACGCCCTAAAGATTTCTAATGTAATATGGTTACATAATAAGTAGTAATATAAAACTAGAAAAAAATAAAGCGTTTAATAGTCTATTTAACATTGATAAATATTTATACGTATATAAATTAAAAGTTAAAAATGTATTTAAACAAAACTACTTTTCATTTATCTCGCAATTTTTTTTTTGCCACTGAATAATCGCACTTTTTTTTTTTTAATTTCTTGGTTGTTTTGACTTCATAAAAATAATTAATTCAATAGATTTTCCCCTTTTACTGAACATTCAAGTGGATATTACCTTATTTTAATGTTCGTAGAAACTATGCCTATTACTGTTCATGGAATATTTTCATAGCGTTGTGACACATAACCTGAAATCCATGTGAAAAAAAATTAATGAAAATATGGATTTATTCAACGTGGTTTTATCACTTTGTTTAGATTGCTAAGTAATTTCATCATAGTTTGTTTTTAAATTTAAATATTTTATTTTGAAAATATCAATTTCATAGCCTTAAAAATAATTTGGCTAGTAACTAATATTTAAATGTAAGACCTATTGCTTTATAAATTTTAATGCATAGAAATTATTCATAGTGACAAAAGTCACAATCTTTTAAGGTATCAACAAAACGTACTAAATAAAATCGTTTGATGTCGGTCATTTTCTGTATTTATTCGAAAATTATTTCATAAAGCAATTAAAAATATATAATATTAAATATAATTGATCGCCTTGATGGAATGAAATATACCGCTGGATCATATCGCGTTCCTTAATAGTAAACCGGCAGTGTTGAAATACGTAATGTAATACCAGACAGGTTTCATTTCTATAGTTCATTCAATAATTTATTAAACAGCAACATCGAAAAATAATGACTTAATAAAGTCAAATTAAGAACACCAGTTTCAAAATAAATCAAACACATTTTTTCACATATTACGTTTTCTGAAGGGTTTTGGGAGAAATGTTTTTCACTACAAGTGGGGACGCATAATTAGAATCATGCTGTTTATCGGTTTAGTGTGAAAACAGAAACACTTGATTACAAACATTAGGCACCATTTTCTCAATTATCAATCAGGAAATGAATAACATCTCATGGAACAGACCTTCAGAATAATAATTGAATTACATGTTCATTGGTAAGCAACTACAATTAATAAAAAAACATTATAAATATTTACCCAACATTTCTAAATACAAACAACAACCTTGTCTAAAATAAGCCTATTAAAGCAATGTTATCTATTTCAGGCATATTTAATAATTACAGCTAAGAAATTCATTCAATAATTCAGATTAGTAAATGAAGTTCTTATGTCGAGTGAATTTGATTAAATTTTAAATTATTAAATGGAATTCTTATTTTGATTGAATTGAGTTTAAGAAAAAAAAATTCTGAGTATGTAGTTTATAACATTCAATACTGTTTGAACCTTACACTGAGATATTACATGGTCTTTATTTTCTTATATTGAGTCAATATTGACAATTACAGGTCAAACATGATTCATAAAATTTTTGTTTGTGAGTACTGATGAAACATGAAATTCTCTTTATTTTTTTCATGAATTTTATTGTTACTAATACTGATGAAAATTTTACATAAACAATAAATATTAATGTTAAGACTCCACCTGTGTTACTCTCCTAAGTTTTTTTGTGACACCCTTCTAGTAGTGCTTACCTTTGTATCAATCTATGAGAAATTGGATTTTTTTTTCTTCAATTAGGAACTAATGGTGAAGATGACCAGGTGATTATTAACAAGGAAATGATTCTTGAAGATATTAATACAGAAAAAATAATTAGTAAATCTATTTACTCATGTTTTTAAAAATATCTTTTTAAGGTGAAAAGGTTAGCCAAATTTTTACTTCCTACATTTTAAAAAATACGTTTGAATAAAAATATTTTCAATTTTAAACTTAATGTTTGCATTCTGTGAATTGAATTTTAAAATCTACCCAATAGATATATTGAGAAAATATTAACACAAATTACCTTCTAAATTGATACAAAGTAATTAAAAGCAAATAAAGTTGACAGGTGAGTAAAACTGCTTTAAATAACAATGTTAAGGGATGGGAGAAAGTTTAGTTGGGATAGAGGAATATTGGAAAAAAATATTACGTCAATACAGAATATTATGATAAAGACAAAATTATTGCTGTTTTCAGAAATTGCTGGTAAAGGATAGTGTAAAATATACTTTATGGGACTATATAAACATTTTATTAGATTTTGAGATTAAATACCAGCATATAATTGCTTTTTGTCAGCAGTATCCCGATAAATCCTTAATTTCAATAAGACATAAAAAGAAAAATTAAGAATTAAGTAAATTAGTTTTATTTCTAAAGAAAGTAAAATTAATGGTACTGACACATAACGAGGCGATGTTTATTCTGAAAAAAAAGTAGTATGAGGCTCATTAATGACTTAGGATATAAGTATATTATATTAATGATTCTTCGATATGTAAAATAAAACATAATTATGAACAAATTTCAAGATAGAGAAATGTGTTTACAATAATCGTAGGTTATACTAAGGTTTGCGAACCATTTTAAAATTTGGCAGTTTACAAACATTGAACACTTATAACCTGTTTATCGTGAAGGTTACAATTGTGTTGGCCCCGTTTCCTCTCGCGCCGTTCGTTGTTTAAGTTAAGAACAAGCCTGCTAGATCGGAAAGTCAACATCATTCTTGCTAGTTCTTTAAAAATGTTTTCCTGTGGTTCGTGTGTTTTCTTTGTACTTACTTAGCTCTCTTCTGCCTAATAGGGACTGGTTACTTCTCTGTGTCGCGGAAGTGCTTGTTCTGTGATGGAATAGAAGATAATTGAAACTCTGTTTGTCTGAAAAGAGTTGAACTGCTTCTGAGGTGTGATGGACTCGACCCTGTGTCTCCAAGAAATGCAAGTTTGTTCATTTGTTGTAATTACTTCCTACTCTCTCGTTCGTTAGCGCACACAAGAGTTTGGAGGAAAATAATGAAAAGGAAACGAATTATCCATGGAATAGAAGTTATTGTAAATGTAAGTGATATCTTTAAGTTACCTTTTATCACGAAAAAGTTGATTTTGAATGTACTACAAATAATGTAATTTTAGAAAGAGAGGTCCTCTGTAGGTGACGAGTGTAAATATTTTTATTGAAAAATGAAAACAGCTGTTTTACTGGAACCTAATCTTTTAAATGTTCCAAATGAAAATATTAAGTTGACTGAAGGACTTGACAAGAAAGTGTTTGACTTTGATATCAGTGAACTTAGCACTAAATGCAGTATAAGGCACATTTCTGAATTACAAAGACCAATTGTTTTCTCAGATAATGGTAAAGCAATTGGTAAACTACTTCATTTAATCTCTTACTTGCATTCTTTAAGGTCTTATTTTCAGAACAAAATAAATATTTATTTTTGTGAAGAATGCTTGGTCCATTTTAAGAATGTAATTTTGTTTGAAAAAAGGGATGAATATTTTAGTTGCACAGATGGCTCTTGCTCAACCCCTTTAAAAGTTATAGACTCTATCAATTTGTTGTATTCTACTGTTTACCCTGTAGAACCCCGAACATCCATAATGGGTTGTTTGTGCAAAGGTATAGTTCTTAAGAAGAGACCATACATATTCTGTGGTTGCATTTACTCCCACAATCACCTCAATCATAATAGCATTTTAAAGAGAATTGTTAAAGCTGAAACAAAAATATGGAGTAAAATATTTGATGTTAGTTCACTGAAATATCCATCAGAGGAAAAGATTTTTGACATAATACATAGATTTAAGAATCATAAAAATGTTGATGTTATTCCTCTTTTAAGAAATGTTTCTTATCCTGAATTTTATGATCTGCAAATTGAATTTTACAATTTGTGTGACCCACTGTTTGAACAATGCCTTAATGTTTATTGCTATTTAGGTGATGAAATTCAAGTTAATCGTCCAAAACGCCTTATAAGTGTATGTGGTTTTAAAAAGTTGACATATCTAAATCTTCGATATTACTTCCGATGTTTCTTATCCTTATATATAAGAGCAATTGAACATGATGTAATGGGTGATTGTTTAAACCTCAAGTTGTTAAGACAAAAATCATTGTTTTTGTGTCCCAGTTATTCTGAGTTTTTGTTGTTATTTGGTTTTTTTGTTTATTGCCTTAAGGTGTTAAAGTTCCCTAAGAACAAATCATTATTTATTAGTAAAATAATGTCAAACCATGTTGACATGTGGAAAAAAATTCATATACTTAAAATTTTCTTCAAAATTTGTAATTTATACAACTCTAGTTTCCATAGTAGAGAAACAGTATCAATGGTTAAATATGAAATATGTGGTCCTGTTTGTATTCGAGAAAACCATTACCAAATAATTAAATATATTCTATCCAACGATGATCAGGTGATGATTAATAACATTGAAAGTTTACATATTTTAAAGAACCAAGATGCTGAAAAGCTAAGCCCTCTTCCTAACTTAATGGATGTTCGGAATATTCTATATAAAACTGTATTTAGCCCCAGTAATTGTTTAAATAATGTTTCCTCGTCATTTAATATTTCAGAAAGTTGTTCTAAAAGTAATCTTCTTGCTTTAACAACAGGCAAAGAAGAAATTGATGTTATTGATGGCATAAATATCTTTAGCTTTGAAACTGAACCTGATATGATGGAGTTTACGTTGTTCCAAAATAAAAAAATGGGTATTGAAAGTGATTATATTTCTGATAGTGCAAAATCAAATTCTGGAAGGATTATACCTACAAAAACCCGTGATATCACTAAAATCAAAGGATGGAGGAATAAACTTTTTTGCATGAATAAAAATGATAGGAATCATATTAACTCACTGAAAAATATAGCTAATGTCCCGGTGAAATATGATCTCATAGATGAATCAAAAACCCCGAAAGCTGAGGCTAGAGAAGAACTTCCAGAAAATAGCCAAGAAATAAAGAAAGAGCTGGAAGTTTCTGACAGTAAAGATGTTGAAATTGATGATATCGTGAATATTACAAAAAAAGAATTGGATCTAGCAGTATGTAAGATGAAAAGTTTCAATGATATCAATAACATTGCCAGTAGCCTTAAAAGTATGTACTTGGATATATTATCAAAAGATACTTATTTTCAGGATATTATAAAACAAGGAGATACGGAAAAAGGAATTTTTGAAAGCTCTGCCTTAGACCATTATTTAAATAATCGTTCTGAATTGAAAATTAATTTTGATATTCCTCAACCTTATTATATGCAATCTTCTAATAGTGGCCGAGCTAGTCCTGAAATTTCTTCAGATATTAAAATGGCTCCACCAAAAATTAAAAGTGAAGAAATGAAGGAAAAAATTAAACAGCTCTCTTCAGTTGATTTTATTAAGAACATGCAAGGTGATTTGTCTAAAAGAAAGTTCATTTGGGTCCATGGTAGGCCTATCATGATAGAACATGAAAGCAAAAAATCTTCCTTGACTGGCAGTAGTACCAAAAAACGTATTGCTAGTAGCGATTCTTTGTCAGAAATAGATGAGGGCGATAAAGAAGATAATAATGTGAAGCGAATGAAAATTACAAAGCAGTTGGAGTTTCCCGATTCCAATCTTTCTGATAATTCTGAGTCGAATCAGTCAGATGAAATTGAACCAAGGAAACCTTACTTGTCATTGCTAAATACATTCCATGTTGATGATGTTGATGAAAAATGTAATACATCTAATTCTTTATCAAAACATAAGTTCCCGCTGATTTTTCCCTGTACTTCAGTCAATAATCAACACACTGATTGTGCCAAATTCAATCAAATACAGCTTGTAATGGTTGTTAATATTGGTTATAATCGACCTTTTCTCAGAGAAGTTGTTAATAATTTAGAAAAGTTAAAGAAAGATACTGTGATTATTGATGACATGTGGGCAAATATAGCAGCATCTGCAGTCAGTTGTAAAAAAACTGCTAAAAAAACTGTTACAAGATATTTAGTACCAGTTGTCTCAGAACCATTAATTGAAGTTGTCAAATTTAATATTGAGAATGTATCTACCAACATTGGAAATTTGAATGAATTGAATGTTTGCTCTGTATACCGTAGTATTTGTGATTCACGAGCATTGAAAGAAAATAAACCAGATATAGTTGAAGTAGAAATTAAAGATGTTGTTGAGGATATTATTGAATATGTAGTAAAAAGGAATGAGTATGAATTATTTAACATTCCTTATGACCCAGATGTTCCCGATCCTCAATTAAGTATAAAACGTCCAGTTAAAAAAGTTAAGAAAACCAAAGTGGAAAGGGAATTAAAGAGACTCATAAATGTTACTTTGGTTGATAATCGTCATGAAAATGAAAGTGCTGCTGGTAAAAGCTCGTGTGGCAATGAACATTGTTCAAAAGGTTGTATTTGCAATAGTTTAAATGGTAAACTGACCAGTTTTCATTGTGGGAAGTTAGGATGTATGTTTGAATGTTCATGTGACTCTAAAAGTAAATATGTCTTTAAAAACTTTAAGCAGCATGGAAGAAATGGCACTTTGGCTAGAGATGAGTCTAATTGGCATCAAACAGTAATCTGTAAAAATAATGAAATAGTAGAAGTGAAGGCTGGGGCTGGTAAATCTAAACGGGAGAAAAAGTTACCTACCAGATTTCGTAATAATGTTTTGTTGGGTAAAGAAATGAATTGCTTAGACATATTTCCTTTGAGCCATGAAAACAAGAAATCTCCTTCACCTAATAAGGATAAGGAAATGAAAAGTAAAGAATCCAAAATTAAGGAAAAAGATGTAAAAGTAAAAGAGAAAGATAAGGATACTAAAGTTAAAGAAAAAATGGTAAAATTGGCTGAAAAAGATAAAGAAATTAAACTGCGTGATATAGAAATCAAAAGCAAAGAATTTAATATGATTATTAAAATTAATGAAAAAGATGATAAAATTAAAGGGAAACACGTTGAAATAAAAAGTAATGATAAATGTAATGAACTTGTTGTGAATGAAAATTGTACTGATAAATTTGGTAAAGTATTAGGTAACAAAATTGCTTTACCTCTCAAAACTAGTATTAAAAAGGTAGATGTTAAACCTAAAAGTTTGGTATCAGGAAATTTAAACCAAGTATTAAACCAAACAGAATTAAAGAAAATGGCTAATATGTGTAATGATGAAAAAAAACAAATCTTAACATTGGCAGATGTGTTTGTTTGGTGCTCAATTCACTCTCGGTACAGTTGTTCATGTTCAGCTCAAGTGTTTATTTTGAAGAACAACAGGTTGGTATGGAAACCTACTGCTAATAGAACACATTTAACATCAAAACATATGTCCCAAATTGTAATTAACAAATCAATGCCTAAGTACCACATCTATGACCGAAATGCTTATTGTGCTAGAACATATGGATCTGCATTTAATTATAAATTAAGAAATAGTAATCCTGTTTTTAAATCTAAAAGATCAAATGAAATAGTAAATGATGTGCTATCAAATACTAATAGCTTTTTAAAAATTGACTATGCCTCCATTACTATACAGCCAGGCAAGACGAAACCAAAAATAGCAAAAGAATCGGACACAAATATAGCTCCTATTAAAGTGATCACTAATTGGAATAAACAACTTCCAAATAATCTTCAGTTAGCTCCAAATGTTGTTCACAGTATTTCAGCTGAAGTAACAAATAGGAAAAGAAAAGAGCTAGATGATGAACTAGTAATTGATACAACCCAATCGGGCCAAGTAATTACAAATATTAAAGATGAAATAATTTTACAAAATGCGAAAAAACGGTATAGAATTGGTCCTGCACATTTCGATGGCAAGGGAAGTTATAGAGCTATATCTTGTGGTGTTCCCGCAAAAACTATTATTAAACCAGCACCAACTGACCATGTCAATAATTTAACAGACCAAGAAATCATGTCTTCATTGAATGTTAAAGAAATCAAAGAAGTTGAAAGTATTAAACCTTTACCCAAGTATGGTTTATTATGTTTAACTCAAGGATTTGGATATTTACCTATTAAAGAATTCACACAAAAGAAATTACAGGTTCAGGATCCTTTAAGCGAACATGTTTTCCACTGCTTCAAGGACATAGAGTCTGCTAATAAATGGCTTAACAGATTTTTTAAAAATCGTATAGTATTCGAGTCACTTGCTGTCAATCTTAAATGGGTGATAGTCAAACCGGGCATATTAAAACATTCTCAGCCATTTGACAAAAGTTTATTAGAAAATCCCTCAAAAATCATTAATAAAGATGGTTTTCTCGTAGATATCACTAACATTAATAAAAATGTTCCTAAGCAATATGTTATTAATTCTTCGATAGAAATTAAACAACCTGATGACCCCAATAAAACAAGAATAATAGTCAATGCGACTGAAATTAAACCTAACAGTGATGAAATTCCTGTCAAGAAAGCTAAAATTTCTACTGTTTCAATACAAGACAAAAATATTATATCTCCCAATCAGAGTATCATTATTAATCCTAATCTCATTAAAAAACCAAATGCTTTCTTGCAGAGGAAAAATTCTCAAGAAGATCATTTTAAAATTTCTAAGACACCTTCACCTAATGGGAATAATCATAAGGCATTCTTTAGGCTAAGCAGTGGTTCTAATACTTCAAATGAAGGCTGTTTTATACCTCTTGTACCCTCAAACATTTCTAAAGAGTCTTCTTTTCAAATTAAAAATGTAAATGAAAATAACTGTAAAGAAATGGAACCTGCTGATCTATTTGCTAACAAGTTAAGTAGTAATAAAAGTTCTACTGCAATCTCAATCACAGACTTTTTAAAACAATCACAACAACAGAATTTAATAATAAAGCGGATACCGAAAACTGTGCCATTTAATAGTAAAGCATTACCAGGGAAAAGTATTTTAAAAACTAACTTTAAATAAGTTGTAAATAAAAGCTAGAAAAAATCTAAAACATTCCCTGAAGAATCTATTAAATTTGTAAATACTCGATCAATGTATATTAAAATTAAAAGCAGGTTCTTTAGAATGTAAATATTGTATTATATGTGAAAATGTACTAATGTATATAGTGTATATTAATTTTAAATAACTATATTTTGTAAATAATAAGTAGTTATTGTTTTAAAAGAAAAATGTATAATAATATTTGATTATTGTGTATATAAATGTTTTCTGTAAGTTGCTTTTCATTTTAGCAAAATGAATTGTTTAAAAAATTGTATAATGTGTATAATTTAAATTTTTATTATTTATGTGTACTCTTAATAATTGGATAATAAGTGACTAATAGAATCTTAATTAAATATTCCTATTTTGAGTACTTTTTTTATGAATATCCTAATTTTAATATTTACTGGGCAGAGAGCTTTAGTTACTCAAGGCCTAAATGTTCCAATTCATCATTCAGATACTTTAAATCCATTCCTTAGAGCCTAATCTGTATATGTATAAATTCCTATAAGTAAAATGAAAATTAATTTTCAGTTGTGATATTTTTTTTTTTTAAGCCCATTTTTGGTTTTTGTAAAAGATTTATTTTTATACTATGGTAACTAAGGTACCTGTAATAGATTTTTGGCAGTTTGAATTATATTGTTTTAAAATTAAAGCAACGATATATATAATTTTTTCCTTTTTCTAATATATTAATTTAAAACCAAATATAATTATATCCAATATGTCCTATATATAAATATATGTTAAGTTTTGAAAACTATAATTATTTTCTCATATAATTTGTTGTGGGTGTATTTTTTTTTTTTTTTATAGATTTTGTAATAAATGTATATAACATTTTTTGGTCAACCTCTGAAGATGGCTTACAAAGCTTTGCCAAAATACTTATAAAAATCCAACCAAAAAAATAGTTTTCATTATAAAAACATACATTTTAAATTTGGTTAAAATTATAATTTGTTATTATAAAAATTGAAAAAAAAAAATAAGAGATTATTTATTTATTTTTACAATTACATCTACCTGATGGATTCCCATAAAATTATTATAATTATTCCTGCTACACTTCTAATTATATTTTCTAATCAAGGTTCCAACACTTTTTCTTTATTATTTTTTACAATTAAAATAGAATCTCATTAAAGTTATATCAATTATACAGATAATTTTTAAAAGGATTTAAAGAACATTGGTGCATTGCAAGTTGCACTTATTGGCCGGTCTTGATAGTGTTAAAAGAACATAAGTGAAAATTGCAGATCTATAAGGATGTTGGCAGAACATTTTTAGAATAGAATACAATAGAAAATAATTTTATTCTGGGACCAGGTCCCTTAAGAATAATAGTATTGTACAGAAATTAATAGAAATATATCTGGCCAAACGGCTAAATTATTGGAATACTACAATTAGATATGAACTAAAATGTATGCTCTCATAGAGAAAAAAAATATATACCTAAGACAAAAAAAAAATAGAATAAAAAATTACAATAAACAGAAATTGGCTAATGGAAAAAATAAAAAAGTAGATAACAGCATTTAATAATATAATAGTATCACAATGAGTGTGGCATATTTTCACACATACATACATAAAACATTTACATATTAGAAATAAAAAAAAAAATATACTGATAGAGAAATAAATAAATATATATACATTTAATGTTCTGCTGGTGCAGATTGACTAATTTTTTTTTTATCAAGATTTAAAACAATTTAGTTTTCTCAAAATTGCAAAAAAAATTCTTTCATAAAATTGCATATTTAGTGATGATTAAACATCTTATTTAATGTTAGAATTAAAACAAAATTACTATTAAATTTTCATGAATTCATAATTGACAATTTATGGAACACTAATAAGTCAGAACCAAGATGCAAATTTTAATGAAGGTTTACAAGTTTGTTTATGTATTTTTGTTGTACTAGCTAATCCTCTCCATTCCATTCTCTTCCTTCAATGTAGTAGTGTGTGTGACCAGTATACTTCAGTTGTGCACAGGTTCTGGTAATATTTTTTTAAAAACATTTTTAACAAAATGCTACTATGTGAACCATATTTTAAATAATTTTATTATGAAATTTTAGAATTTCATATTAATTAATGCTTGTTAATAAAATTCACACTTCTAGGTGAGCGTAACAATTAAAAGGCTTACACGGTCGGGACCAACCGCCGACCATCATGAACTTGGTTGGGTCGATCAATTTTTGTATTCATTCTACACGGTCAGGACCAACCGCCGACCATCGTGACCTAGGTCTGGCCGAGCAATTTTTGTATTCATCAATTTTCAATTAAGAGTTAGCAGGCAATAATGACAAATTTTATAAACAATATAAATACGTTACCATAACAATAATTATAAAGAAAGATAACTATTAATATTTACGTATGTACAAGTTTTATGGAAAACAAAACAACATAACATTAAAATAAAATAATTTAAGAAATTAAAGAAACAAAAAAACAATAATTATTTTAAAAATTATTCTTTTATCTGTGAATTCTTGCAGCCTATTTGCCATTATCCTCTCCAAAGCCTTCCCAGTTGTATCCAACAGGCAAATCAGTCGATATCCCGAAACTTCTGATGCTCTTTCCCTGCTTTTCGGGATCTGCACCAGGCGTTACCATTTCCATGGTGGGGGAAAGGACCCCTCGGGTAAGCAGGAATTTAAGACATCAATAAAGAGGTCTGGTCGGGCTTCCATTGCTACTTTCAGTGCCAAATTCGGAATGCCATCTAGGCCAGGGGATTTTCCCATCTGAAGGCAACGCCAGATGTCACTAAGCCGGTACCGCTGGTACATCAAGTGGGGGAAGAGACGCTGTCTGCCCTGTGTCTGTGCGTGTCTTTTTTTTACGAGGGTAGGTGGAAATCTTCAAAAGACGAGAACACGCCTGTACCCATCCGTCTGTGGGTTTTTACCAACTTCCCTACACCTGTTAGGCATTACATCATGGGGGGGGGGAGGGTGACTGAGTGCCGCCTCATTGATTTCAGCTATCTCCTGGTTCGCCTTTCTTTCTCTTCCTTTCTTAGCTTTTGTAGCACCTGTGCTGCTAACCTTTGGTCTGCCATCCAATAATCCTGATTGATCAGCATAAAGTTGGCAACATTATCTGCAGTGGGATCTGAGCCGCATACGCGTCGGAACTCCATCCTCTCTTCTTGAAAGCGGGGACAAAAGAAGAATATGTGCTCTGCGCTCTCCTCCGCTCTTGGGCAGAATGTACATTCACCTGTATCATCGAGCTTACATCTATACTGGTTAGCTCGAAAGCAACCACGCCCTGTGAGAAACTGAGTGATGTAACAGTCGACCTCCCCGTGGTTCCTGGAAAGGGACGCTGTCTGCCCTAATTCCTCTTGTTCAGGAAAAAAAGTGGCAACGATCCTCTCCACGGCGACTGGGTACATGGGCGAGTTCATAGATCTGCTCTCCAGTTTCTTCATAACTGTGCGGTATGATCTCCCCACGGCTCCAGCATTGCCGCTTACTTATCTTGAGGGCTCGCCGGAGCTCTCGCTTCTGAGCTTTTACTCCTCCTGGAATTGGTGAAACAGCGGGATGCCTCTTGCTCGCTGGTATTTCCTCCTTGCTGCATGGCACCTTTTACGGTGGTCGGCTATAAGGTCCTTCCACCGATAAGGTGGAAATCTACCACCACCTATATTGGAACGAACCATAGCCGCGTCGCACGCATTATGACCAGGCCCATCACCTGGTGAGCCTTGTGACGAGCGCTGTGCCTGACAGATTACATTAGGCCTCCATCATGATTTGGAATGATTCTCGGTCAAAAGTTCTGGTTTTCCAGCGAACCACACCCCTCTCATGCCTAGTGACCCTTGGTTCGTGATTCCGTAGTGTGGTCAGGATAGCTTGGTGATCACTGTGTGTGTGGGTCGCAGGTGATCACTGGGTGTGTGTGGCTTCGCTATTGAACGCACCCCTTTTTGAAAACCCCAGATTCCTTAGTATCCCGACGGTCAGTACGTTACCGGAAGTTATTCCGTCGTTCTCGACATCTTAACGTACATAGCCTTCTCGTAAGCTCCTCATATCATCTCTAATCTTCTCCCACTGACTATTGTAGTGTGGTTTACTTGGCCCTCTCAAATCTGCTCGAGGGCAAATTGAAGCGAATTTGTCTTCTGCACCCTGAGGCGGTCTCACCTTTATGACGAGTTAAAGGCTCTTCCTTTCCATCCGTGGACAATATTTTCACTGCTCATTCTGATTTTTATACCCGTTCTCACTGACCAAAACATTCGAGAGTTCCTTTCTTGCCCGGTTCACCTCCATCTGAAACTCTACCTAATATCCGCCATTAAGACTGTAGTTTTCCAATATCTCCTCTGCCCCCAAATACGAGTAGATGATATCTAAGCAGATATAGTTATTCGCTTAAATTGATCAGAAGCACATAAGAGCTTTTATTATTTAGTCTCTCTTTTCCTTATTTCTTTACATTTTTTTTCTTTAGTATTTTTCGCAGAAAGTTCTTCCTTTTGCTTTTCTTTACTTCTATAAATACCTTATGGTTTTTTTTGTTGCTATTTGGCCTAATATTTTTTTTTTTTTTATGCTAATATTTGTTATTCTAAAGGGACTTACACCCAGAATTCTTACTTATATTCTACAAGCAAATTAAATAAAAACAAACCAGTTCAAGATTTGTATTTCAAATATTATTTATGCCATAAATTATTAAAATAAGTAGCGAAAAACAAATCGATGAATTGAAAGGGTTGGGTATTGTGATTTCAGCCATGGTGTTGCTATTAAATTTACTCTCCTTTACCACCCCCAAGAATACTGTCACCTGTGGTATAGTGGTTAGCGTAACAAACTACTAAGCCTAAGATCGCGGGTTCGTTGCCCGGCAGGTGGCACTAGGATTTTTTTAAGGGAGTAAAAAATCCTTAGTTATCCATCCTTCGGAAGGGACGTTAAACGGGGGTCCCGAGCCTGTTCGATGTCACGTACTCGTTAAAAATCCCTATCCTAATTAAACCTGGATAGGCAAAACTTAGAGCTCCCACTGTAGCATCGTAGGATTAGCCAAAGCAGCATAAAGTGACGTTAAATAAACAAACAACCCCCCAAAATATTTCTGAACAGCCTACTGTCGATTATTGTGGAGTATAAATAAAACCACTGTTATAAATGACTTCGAAACTCCACGTATATACCTACACGGTGGTGTCATAAACCTGAATCGATAATCATAAACTTTATTAACCAAATATTCATACTAAATGTTTATTTAATAAATAGCCTATTTTCACCTTTACATCAGTATGTTGAATCCAAAGACGTTTTGGTGCCTAAGCTTTGCATCTTTTGGACCGTTTGAGAATGCCTGATGGCGTCATCAATTTGTAAGTATAATTTTTTACATTAAAAATATCTTTTTTTTTATCCAATAATAATTTATAAATAGTGCCATTTTTATTTTCAGGCCAGTATGTTATCTTA
The DNA here is from genome assembly GCA_037127475.1 of Arma custos. Taxonomy (NCBI): domain Eukaryota; kingdom Metazoa; phylum Arthropoda; class Insecta; order Hemiptera; family Pentatomidae; genus Arma; species Arma custos. The sequence continues at coordinate 67,413 of JBBAGI010000126.1, forward strand.
GTGTCCATAATTATTTGCTGTTATTCACTGTTTTTTTAAAGCCTGTTTTTGTTTTGTTTTTACTATTATCGGATGAATATGAGAAAATTTGAGAATTTCTCCGAATATATATTTATAAATTTTATATTTATTAATTGAATCTGAAAAACTTATGCATGCTATCTGCTAAAATTCGAAATGTTCATTGACACGTTTGTTTATCCAGAAATGATTATCGAAATAGGTGATTATCGGTCTGTGACTCGATGGTTAGTAGGGGGATAGCTGCCATACATGACGCTATCTTTTCGTCACGTTCTTCGCCTATATCAGCAGTTTCTCCCACAAACTATAAGATTGTAGGCCCTGAGAATTATCTATTAACTATAAGGCGGTAGGTCTTGATATATAAAATTCTAACCCAATGAAAAAAGAATTTGAGAGTGGGCAGAGATTACATCCCTGCTCAATTTTAATATTATTATAAAGTTGGTGTTTTTACTTTTTGTTCATTTGTTTTTTTTTTAATTATTTAGTTACAACTAATTTAATTTGGAGGTTCGTGTTTTTAAAAATTTATTTTAATTGTTCTTATTGTTGGGACTAGGCAATTTTAGGGGAAAAGTGGGGAAAGATTTATTTCGAATTTTTATCATTAATCTTTGTCAAAAGTATTCTTTTTAATAAATCAATTGAAATAGTTTTAACTTTTACTGTCACAATCTTTTCAATCGTTTCATCTTTTATATCCCGAAAATGTGAATAATCGTTATTAACGTGGGTGGTAAATACGAAAAAGTGCATATTTCGGTAATCATTTCCCGACAAATAAACATTTCGAAGTATAGCAGATGCTAACTTAAATCTTATGTGTAATTAAGTTGGTTCGCCTTATAATTTATGATGAATAATTATTGTTTGGCCATATAAATATCATTGAGGAAAAATTGTCAGGGCGGAAGTGATAAATAAATTCTTAAATACTGAGAAATTATAAATTCCTAATACATTGTTGCTTTTATTTTATGATGTCCATAGGCGGATCCAGGGGGATGGGCACGGGAGCACGTGCCCCCCCCCCCCAGTCGGTTTTTATGTACTGTGGAGATCCATTACAGAACATACTTATTCGGCAAATTATGTGATAATAGTTGTTCAAATAACAGAAATAACATGAGTGAAACTATTGTTTAGATATTTTAATAAACCTTTGAAACCTTTCTATAAATACAACAAGTTTATTTTTAAGTTATTGTTGATTTTTTTGCCCGTCTGCCCGTTGTGCCCTCCCAGAAAAAAATCCTGGATCCGCCCTTGATGATGTCGGCCACACCCCTTCTTACAACTGTTGGACACATCCCGTATGTGGCCAAACTCCTTCAACTCTATGATTAAGGTTAAAAGTTGATAGAAAAGTGGTTAATTATCCTATTAAATTGAGGGGAAGTAATATTGGGGACGAAGATCTCTTCTAAACATATTTCCCTCCCACGAACACGTCATCGTGACGTCAACTACACCCCTTTCTAATCAGAAGGGGACACAGGCCGATAATTAGGATGGAAGACTTGTTGAATTAATTATAAATATAAAAACCAGTAATGCTTTGTTAATTGTGGAATTTCTACTAGATTAATTTTGTTCATTTATTTGTTTACTTGTAATACATAGAAATAATAAACCATTTTGTAACATTTTTTAGTGTTTTGCATTTCAGACAAGGCTCATACTGCTATATTGTCATATTTAAAACCAGCATTATTTGATTTAAAAGTGTATTTAATGGATCTCGCTAATAATTGTAGCTTATCCCGGTTGGATACCCAAATGGGTGAAGTTTGCTAAGCGAGGAGTAGAGAAATAACCCAAATCTGGAGGGTTTTCAGTTCACTTAAAAGGTTCCAGTTCACTTTGTATTCATAGCAGAAATATGGAAACCATTGGCTGTTTCCAAATGAAAGGTGGATGTACTGATCTACTACTATGCTAAAATTTGATAGTGATAGCCACAGAATGGGAAATCCTCCATTTCATAACATACTGAAGCTGAAAGGACGTAAACATAATTATGATTTTAGATTAGGTCAGTAGTCTATATATAGTATATCTAAATTAGTTTTATTTTCAGAAATACAATTATATAAATATTTACAATAAAGTAATTAATATGATAAAATAACTATGTTATTAAATATAAAACATTCTTCTTAACTACATACAACAGTTTTGTGATCAGTAATCCTAATCAATGCCAAACTAATTTTATGGTACTCCGCAAGCGAGTCGTGGCTTTCTCCAGCAGCAATCGCCATGTGTCTCGATTCTATTTCCGCCATCCAATCCCTTACTCTGATAGTAATTAAGTCACCTGCTAAACAGTCCAACCACCGTAGCCTGCCAACTCTGCGCCGGCCGAATAGCTGTTCCGTTAGTATTTTCTTCGGGATTGACTCATCAGGCATCGTTTCGAGTTGTCCAGCCCTTTTTTTTAATCACTTCGCCTTGAACATTGTAACTATTTCGGGCTCATTAAAGAGGATATAAATTTCTCTATTTCCACTACTTCTCCTTGGTCCGTTGGGTCTAGAAAATCAGTGGAGTATTTTTCTTTCAATAGTAAAGAGGTCTCTTTTATCTGCATCTGTAGTAGTCCATGTCTCAGAGCTATAAGTCAAAACAGGGCGTATGAGAATTTTGTTGAGGATGACTTTGGTGCACTGCAAGACAAGTTTTCTAGATAGGCGTGAGTGGAGTCCACAATAACAACGATTTGCTGAGACCATTCTTCTCTGCTTCTCCGCTGAGATGTTGTTTTCATACGTCACTAGTGCACCGGGGTGTAAATCCCGATGCTTGTTCAAACTTCTAAAGACCAGTTACAATTTTGGTACTAATATGTTGGGGGAGGAGGGGGGCTGATCCGACACCGACACATGCAAGAGTCTTGGTTGACAATCATGCCGAGACGTCTTGTCACAGTCTCGAGAAACAGAAATGGTTGTGACACCCCTTGATCTAATCTGCCAATGATGTCTATATGAGCAGACGCTGGTATCTGAACCGTTCTGTTGAACACAGTGCATGTTACCTGAATTCCTGATTCTCTGACAGATTTTTCAGGTGGAAGTTAAAAGCGGAGTGATACCTAGACATCTTGCCCCACTCTTCTTACTATTGTGAAGCTCTCCGATAACTTTCTTTGAACTTGAATAAAGCATTAAACGCCTGTCATACTCATCCTGAGGCAACTAAGTCCATGAGTGCCTTCCATACTTCATCCGAATCAATGCATTCATATGCGGACCTAAAATCAATAAACCAATGATGTGTCCTAAATCCGTGTTCTCTACCTTTTTCTAAAATTTTAAGAAGAATGGAGAATCTTATTCGTTGTTGAAAAACTCATGAATTCTTGCAGGTACCATTCAATTTCCCGCTATGTAAATAGGAGGAGGCGCTGGAAGAGTATATGTGATAATACTTTATAGGCACTTGGGGGAAGGAATATTACCCTATGGTTACCACACTTAAGAATATTTCCTTTCTTGTTTAAAGGGCATATTAAGACTTTCTTCCACTTCGCATGCATGCATTCCTCAACCCACATAGTCATCTCATCTTATCAGTCTGGGCGCTTCTTGCTTGACTAATGCAGCTGGTAGCCCGTCGATAGTTGGGGGTTTCATGAGTTGATCAATCGCCTGGACGACTTCCACATTCTCAAGAAGCTCTAGGTCTCATTTAATATACGGTTGAAGTTTCTCTTCTCCAGTTAGCCAAGGTTGGAATATCGGACTTCTTAAATAGCAGCATTATCCAGTCAATCTGGTCTAATTGCAATATCAGAGCCCCGAGTTTGTAGATTGAATGTACTTTCCAAATTCCATTGTTTATTCTGTGTCGTTTGCCGTATGTGCTATCCAAATATGAGGCCATTGTGTGAGTTTTCTCAATCATTTTTATTCGAGCAGCGCGACTAATGACGACTTTCGCGCGACCTTCTCTACTTACTCTATTCTGTTGGTGGCGCTGTCCTCAAGGATACCTACCTGTACCAACGTCTGGGTGGGTACCTAGGGGAGATAACTTTAGGAAGGGTGTATTATGGGTGACCGTCTGTAGAATGTGTACTGTGACCCTAACCTGGAGGGCCAATGGCTCATTTAGTTGGCGACTGGGCGATAATTTCAGTCAAGAATGAATTAAAACCTTGGGATGTGTGCATTGAGGGGAACTGTCAACAAGAGACAACTGCAGTGGTTCGATCTCTAAGTCGAACGAACGAAGATCAAAATCAATAGAAGTTTTTTGAAACCAGTATATTGGATGTCTTCCATAAGTAAGGTCCAGAATGTTATGGATGGATTACATCTAAAGTCTTAAATAACTGAAGATAATTAGTCTGATCTCTATGATTTAGCTGAGGGGTAAATATATGCTCCTCGTTTGGGTTTTTTCGTTCCTAAATTCATGATTTGCCCCATCATTCATGATGTGGTAGAGCGGTTCTTTCTCACATAATAGATCCAAATTTGGGGTGATCAACAGTCACAGTGTCATGTAAATTTGTCTTAATATTCTTATTTTGATGGTTAAGACAAATTTACTGTGTCTGTACAATAAATACTGTATCAGTATGAGAGAATGACAAAATGGCGAAGTCACTTTATTCCAGATTCTGAGAGATGTCAATAGCAATCGATGTCACCAGAGTAAATACCTAAATAACAAAAACAATTCGGCTATATCATATACCAATTAGAGTTATTAACAACACACCTACGGGAAAGAGGAAAATTTGAGGACTGTAAGAGCGTTAGACAGAGGAGCATCTATTTAGGTGTGGTGAGTTCGCTGAAAATAAAGAAGTGATCAAATTTGATTCAAGAGGCTGAGACACCAAAAGAGCTGTAGCACTAGGAATATACGCACATAATATGGTCATCAGAAAAAAAACAGGCAGCCATGAGAACTGCAGACAGAAGTGAAAACACAAAATTTGGAATAACTATGTTCTTTCTTGAATTTTTAAATCAATTATAGTCTGAATTATTTAAATTTCATGATAAGTTAATTGAAATTTAAATTAGTCTGCATACTACTCTGAGCAATATTAAATACATGTTGACACTGACACTCTGAGCAATATTAAATACATGTTGACACTGACACTCTGAGCAATATTAAATACATGTTCAAGTAGTTTGTTTAATTAATTAATCAAAACATATGATGAGCTTAACAAGCTCAATACAAAATATTAATGCAGTTTAATTGAAATAATGTTAATTAATTAATAATATATTATTTCTAGGGCCACGGTGTATAAGTGGTTAAGTCTAATTGTCTCCAAAATAAGCTTCTTGTACTTAAGTAAGCGGAATCGAGTTATTTTCGTAGTGAATGAGGGACTAAGTAAGGTATGGCTTATATTACAACTCCATTTCAAACCAAACACTATGTGAATAAAGATATGATTCCGGTTATCTGAAAGCACTTAACTCTCTCGACAAAATCCGACTTAGCCACTTATTCACCGGGGCTGTAGATGTATACCTTATATTTGTATTCACATTTATGAACCTCATTTTTTTAGCCTCATGGTTAAGTATGATCATTTGTATTTTCAATCATTTCTAAAAAACGTTTTCATAAAAAATAAATTACTCTCTAAAAAGAATACAATAGGCTTATGTTAACTGAAATAAACAAATGTTTGATTGGAATTTGAGTAAGTATCAAATAAGGAATCAGTTAAAAACTGCATCGATCGCTGTTTTATATTTTGTAGTATAGTCCAGGAAAATTAGTCAAATGAGGGCAAGAATCTCGGAATGAGAGATAGTCAGCTATAAAGTTGTATAAACCTTTATGGCACCCTAAAACTTGTCTCAAAACCACAGAACATAGAACCAACTATAAGCGGCATGTACGGTACGGCGAGTGAAGCCAACCTCTCCCTGGTACCCCCACTCTTTCCAGCAACGGGTGCAGCGCTAAGTTTACTTCTCTTACTTTGCTCGTGTATTTCTGTTTACTTACATATTATTCAAAATTGTGTTATCTCGTGGTGTCTTTGTGTTGTGTATAGTTTTTGATCTGATCACTGAACGTGTATTTAGCAAAATGCCTTGTTGAGTTGCATTTGGATGCAGTACAAAGAATGCCGACAAGTCTTTCAATCCTCCTCTCACCTTTCACCTGTAAGTTCGAAACCTAACTGTTAACTATATATAATAAATAAATGTACAACAAAATGTAAAACACTTAACCCTCCAAGTTCCATGGGGCCAATTTAGGTCCCACATGTTTCTAATTTTTGAAACTTCGTTTGAAGAAATCGATTTATCCGGCACATTCAATGGATTTTAATGCAAAACTGTCTGGAATAATTAGGAACTGAAACGAAAGTATTAGAGAGCCTTTTCGAATTTTCACAAATTTCCCTTCTCTCAAAAATGTGGCTGGGGTCCTTCCGGGACTCCCGTGGTATCGGATGTCACCTTTTTATGTTTTCTCCTTAGTTATTTAAAAAAGCCATAGCCATAATTAAACTAATTTTTACTTGTTTCTAAAAATAGATAAATTTTACTGGAATGTTTCTTATTTGAAGGATTCAATTCACTTGGAACAAAGCCCTACATTGTATAAGCACTTCCTGGAATTTTTTTTTGTTGAGAATAATGTTACTTGATTTATTTTTTCATCAGGCCGTGGTACACAGAGGATTACAATATTTATATATTACGTAGCTCAAACACGTCACAAGATGTTGTAGAATACATTTCAGGTACCTATCTAATTTTCCATGTCCATTATTTAATGATTTGTTTATTTTACAAAGAATTTTAAATAAGGATAACAACTTTTATTAATAATAAACGCATTACCTTATTTATAATAAGTACATTATTTTAATCATATCATTACCTAATGTGTCATTCAGATTTTCACGCTACGATTTATTTCTATTACAGGATTTATAGTGAGAAGACTGAATTGACATTAAAATGTGAAGAATGTTTGAGAGCTGTAGAATCAAACCCGAACGCCATTGGAAATGGACGACTTATTGTAATAAAGGACTGAGGGGGCTTGATCCTACCAAGTGATGATGTCACTGAAATTTGTAAAATAAGTGAAAAATTGTTTGGGTACATGTCCAAGCATAAAAGACTCTCACCCAAATCGGGGGCTTTCGCATCACTTCTAATAAAGCATTGCATAGGCAGAAACTCTTAATGTAACACATTTTCTAGAGGACGAGTCTCACTTCTCATCGATCATCTCTGCAGTGGGAATATTATATTTAAAAACTAGTACCACGAATTGAAACATTTCTATGACAATCTGCATCTGGAAAAGATACGTGTGAAGAATAATAAACTTGTTTTATTTAAAGGACAATAACTTTAAAAGTAATGTAGTTTACAATTGAAATACTCTATAAACCGAATGAGCTTCATTTTCCCTGTTTTGTCACCCATTATGTTTTACTAAATATAAAAAGTTACCACATAATGACGAACGGTAGAAGGTAGTGCAGGTGCTGGAAGTATTAAAGTAACTAGAGCGGTGTGGAGATGAAATGTACTGTATTGGCTGCCGGCAAGATAAGATTTGTTATTGTTTGGGGTATCAGGTCTACAGCTGCTCCCCAGTAATAGTATTACTAAGGAAATAACCAATTGGAACATTCTACGGTCTATTTACCCCGACAAGATAAAACACGAGGAATTCTTGGGCTAGATAAACTGAGCGCTGCAACACTTTCTCAGCTGTAAGGGGGTTGAAGGAGTGGGGGGGACGGCTTCAGTGCTGGCTTCACCTGCCTCCCTTCAAACGGGCCCTAATGCCGCTTCTAGTTAATTCTATGTTCTGTGCTTAAAACCTATTTATCGTAGAGTGTCCGCGACTACAGATATTCCAAGGTCAAAAAAATCGATTTTTTACCCATTTATTGCAAATATCTCGTTTCCTATAGGTTTTATGCTTAGTTGTATTTAGTATAAATATTGTAGAGGATTACATTTTATACAAATTTTGTTTAAACATTTTTTTTATATCTTGAACCATTTTCGAGATAGCTGGCAGAGCGCGCGCAGTGTTTAACTATTTAGAGTATCCTGGTCCTGGTCATATCTTTTCTTTTCAAATAAAATATTTAAAAAATTACATCATATAACAATAAAATAAATTATTTAGATTATCATTTGAGGTCAAGTTGTAGTCCCGATTAAAAACACGCCGTATAAAGTTTATAAATTATTAATAATATATAATTCTTAATAATATGCATTTTTTATTAACTACTACGTTATAATTAATAATTTTTTTCAATAATTCAGTATCTATTCATTTAATAACACTTACCTACTCGTGTAATTATAAAGTTATTAAGGGAAATACTTTAATTATTTCTTAACTCTAATCTTATTTAAACTAATTACTTCCTAAAACTATGTAAAAAGAAAAGAATTAAATTTTTAAATAATGTTTTAATTGAAAAATAACATTTCGGACATTTATGAACGTAGAAAATTAAAAATTTATAGTCCTCAGATTTTGGAGCATTATACATTGCCAACAAGGTTCAAACAAAAGTTGTAGAAAATGTAATCCTTTACAGTATTTATGATAAATACAACTAGCACAAAACCCGATTTTTGACCTTTGACCTTGGAATATCTATAGTGGAGGACACCATACAGTAAGTAGGTTTTGAGGCGAGTTTTAGGGTGTCAAAATAAAGGTTTATACAAGTTTATAGCTCACAATCTCTCATTCCGAGGTGAATTTCTGATCATATAATCATAGAATTAAAAGGTATTCTAAAGTTGAATTGTTTGTTGGACCTCTTGGAGTAAGGTTACTACCTCTATTTGGACTGTTGATATGAGATGCGCTGCTTATCTTCTCAGATATAAATTTTCTTTTGGTTCTGATGCCAGGATTGTTGAATGGGCGGTTTTTCAGTATTTTGGATATTTAAGGTTTTGCTTTTTCGGATTTTTATTAAAAGTATATTGAAATTATTATATGCAAAGTAAATATTTTTATATATTTTATTTGAAAAGAAAAGATATGGCCAGGACCGGGACTCGAACCCGGGTTTTGGGTTTTTCATCTCTCTGTGGTGATGCTTCAACCATCTCGGCCAGCCCTGTCAATTCTTTTAGCAGATCCTACATCCCCGTGTTCTCGCAAGTTGCGATGTATACATGGGGAGAACATTACTTTATTTTTGGATCTTGTTGACTTTAAGTCTTTAATATTATTATAATTTATTTAATTTTTATATGATATATATACGTGGGTGAATCAAATATAAACGAGACTTATTTTTTAATTTTTACTTTGAACACAAAGAAAAGTACACCTCATTTTTCTACATAGTCTCCTGATTTGGAAATACATTTTCCCAGCGCATAGGTAATTTTCCAATCCCGTCCTCATAGAATGAAGTAGGTTGTGTCTTCAGCCAATTGAGCACGTAGGCTTCAACCTCATCGTCACTGACGAATCTCTGACCTCCCAAAGCTTTCTTGAGTGGGCCAAACAGGTGAAAGTCACATGTTGATAAGTCTGGACTGTAGGGAGGGTGTTCTAGCGTCTCCCAGCCCAGTTGCTCCAATTTTTCTCTCGTCAGGGCCGCAGTATGCGGGCGAGCATTGTCCTGAAGAAGAATCACTTCTCTCATCGGTAGATCCCTTCTTTTGCGGCAATATGCAAGTCTGACTTCATTCAAAATGTCGCAGTAGTATGCGGCATTGATAGTCCTGCGTTCATGCAAAAAATCAAGATGCAGCAAGCCACGCTGGTCAAAGAACACGGTAGCCAAAACCTTCCCAGCTGACAGCCGTGACTTGGCTTTCACTGGTCCAGGTTTCCCTTTCAGTCTCCACTCCATACTCGCTTGTTTTGATTCAGGGGTGTAATGGTGCACCCAAGTTTCATCACAGGTGATTATGTGAGTGAGAAATGAGGCTCCCTCAGCCTGAAATCTTGCAAGAAGACCTTCACAGACCTGGTTCAGCTTCTGCTCAGCTGTGAGAAGTCGAGGAACCCACCTGGCACACACCTTACGAAACCCAAGCTCCTCTGTGAGTATGGAAAAAGTGCTTCCATAGCTTATCCCAACCTCACTTGCAATGGCACTGGTGGTTAGACGTCTGTCACCTTCAATAAGCTGTCGAACACGGCTGATGTCTGCTGTGATGCTGGAGCGGGGTCTGCGGTCATGTCTTCCATTCTGAACACGATCACGACCCTCCATAAACTGTTTATGCCATGCAAACACTCTGGCACGAGAAAGTGTCTCTTCCCCAAACTGTACAGTCAACCTTCTCAAGATTTCAGCCGGTTTTACACCTTCAGCAGCAAGAAATTTGATGATAATACGTTGCGCAATCGAGGGGGATACATCCTGCTCAGACATCGTCACGACGGTAACTGGTGAGTTCGAGCGCATCCGCCCGCCTGCTTCCCCCACTCCTGGCATCCCTACCTAACACCCCTAAACGCGGGAACGTTCCCGCACCTTCGCTGGGCTTCCAGGACAAAAAGTCTCGTTTATATTTGATTCACCCACGTATGACCAACAAGATCCAAAAATAAAGTAATGTTCAATTAACATTCTCTCCGTGTATACATCACAAATTGCGAGAATACAGAGATATAGGATCTGTGAAAAAAATTGATAGGGATGGCCGAGATGGTTGAGGCGTCACCACGGAGAGGTGAAAAACCCGGTCCTGGCCATATCTTTTCTTTTCAAATAAAATATTTAAAAAAATTATTATCATATAACAATTAAATAAATTATAATAATATTAATGACTTAAAGTCAACAAGATCCAAAAATAAAGTAATGTTCAATTAACATTCTCCCCGTGTATACATCGCAAATTGCGAAAACACAGAGATATAGGATCTGTGAAAAGAATTGATAGGGCTGGCCGAGAAATGTGCCAGGGTGGCCGAGATGGTTGAGGCGTCACCACGGAAAAGTAAAAAACCCGGGTACGAGTCCCGGTCCTGGCCATATCTTTTCTTTTCAAATAAAATATTTAAAAAAATTTATTATCATATAACAATTAAATAAATATTTTTATATGTGGTTCTGAAACAGTTTATATTTATCCACTATCCTTATAAATTGCATTATTTAACCTTTACTAGGCATACTAAATGATACAGAAAATCTGAAGTAATGTAGAGTTTTGAGGATCATCTTGGGGAGAACAGTAATTTAGTATGATATTGGCTCTGGAAAAAAAAAAGATCCAGTAATCTCAAAGAAGACATACAAATAGCAGGCAAAGATAAGATTTTTTTAAAAGATATTAGAAGGAACAATGGACTTGGAAGTCTGCTGAACCACTATGCTACTAATTAAGTTAATTTAAGCCTTTGGCTGTGCAGAGTGTGTGGCTTAGCCCAGTTTGCCAGCTCCTTCAAGCAATCTAACCTGTTAGCATGATTTTGGGCATACCTATGCTGAATCTTTATTGCCTTTGCGCATATTAATAAACATGTTTTAATCACATTTTTGCAGTGTTTACTTCTATTTTGGGTTCTTTATTGATCAAAGGTACTTTTAATTTATTTTTTTAAGGTTTAATAAACAATGAAAATAGTTGCTAAGTAAATTATATACATACATATACATATTTTTTATAATACTTCAATATCATATTTAAATCTTGGATTTTAGTCTCTGTTCCACTAATGTGTGATATTAGAACCACATAATAAAAGAGGTATAATATTAATAAATATAAATAATTTAAAAAAAATAATTGGATACAAGTGAGCAATTCACCCAGTTGTGAACAATGGCAGAGTTCAGTCAACAAGAGGCTCCTAAAGAAAAATGAAGTACTCCTAGTACTTAATATTGAACAATTGAAAGAGTTAAGCCCATTTGCACGAAAGCACCTGAAGGAGGTTTCGCGCACTGATGGTGTGACATCAAACCACTACAGTTAAAGGTTTATTAGTGCCTCAAAATAATCAATAAATTACAGTTAGGCCCAAAAATGGTAAACTAGGTGGACAAAAATTATAAAGCACATGAACCTGTCGAGATTACTATTTCAACTGTTTATTTAAAAAATAAATTGTAATACAAATTTATATAATTCTTCATTAACATAAGCAAAGCAATAAATAATTGCTTTGTGAAAGAGCAGGTAATAATAATTTTAATAAAATGTTTATCACAAAATAAAACTTCAATTCTTATTATACCCTACATTATCAGCTAATATAATTAATATTTTAACTGAATCATTAAATCATAAATGAGGTATAAATAAATATTGGCTATAATGTCTTCTGAAGAATAAAATATGCTAAAATTAACATACAAATATTTACAATATGAAAACTTCTTAGAAGTAAATAGTTCACACATATTGGTGAAATGGGGGCTTTCTTTCAGAGTTTCTTTTGCAACTTGAAAGGGATTTCTTAATTATTGTCCAATCCTCCATTATCTCAGCTTCAGAGAGCATATAGACGATGTAAGGCCCCGTGACAGTGACAGGCTTTTTCCTTCCTGGCTCTGGTTTAAGCCCTTTCCTCCATGAACCACCACGCCCTTTGGAGCCAAATGCATTACCGCCTTTCTTCTTATCAGAACTAAAGAAGGAATCGGTATGAAAATCAACACTGTTACGATCTTCTTCAAGTCTTCTAATCTTTTCATCCAACTCTTCTTTCATGGCATCAAAGAGCAGGAGTTTTTCATTCTAAAAATAAAAAAAATTATGAAGTTTCAGAATTAACATCCTCAATAAAATAATAGCAATGTGAATTGCTCATTTGGAAGAAGAGTTTGATTTTTGTCTATTCACACTTACGACTAACGAGTAATTTCAATTTTTATGCATGCTGCGAGAGTTATCGCCCCTTTTGTGAAAATTCAAGTTTATGACTCCCCCACCCCCATTAGTTTTTTTTATCATGAAAACAAAAATAAAAAATAAAAAAACTTTTAAATAAGGCACCAAATTTCACCTTGGCTTGTGGACTATTCAACTTTTGTTTTATTAAATATTATTGGCTTGCCATAAAAATAAAATTAAGTTGTCAGACTAAAATTTTCTAAATCAATTAGAGTTTTTTAACAAAACAAAAAAACACTTTTTCTTTAGTAAAATAGGAATATATTTTAATCTATAAAGAACCCAAGAGCTTTTGTGTAGTAAACTGTTTTTGAATTTTGATATTATTGATCTGTTGATGTCTATATATGTCTAAACAACCTAGTACCAAAAACAGTTTATAAAACTAAAATAATGTATTTAAGAATGTATGTGAAGGTGAGGGTTCCAGAGTGCCCAATCAAGAACATTATGGGTTCGAGGTAGTTAATGAATTTCTATACTTCAACTCTGGTTAGTATGATGGATTGAATTGGTCAGGGGGTGTCAATAAAACAAAATAAGCAGAACTTATTTTTTAATTGTGCCACTTTGGCCTACGGTTTAGGCCATCTTCAGGGCAAATAGCAGGTGCCTCGGCAGTGGTGACTTGTCAAATAAGTAGTTTGACTTTGTTCATTGAAATAAATGAGCCCCCACCTGATGTCAGCAAGTAGTAGTAAAGAGAAATATTTTACTAGCTTGAAAATAAATTTCTAGAAGCAAAATGCAACCTTGTTATTGTTCTTTCTAAATGTAAGTTATGAAAATTCACACAGTTCATATAACTAAAATGGTTTTCTAGTTATTTTATAACTTAAATTTTAACTTCTTGACTACTATAAGAGTATTTTAAAATGCGTACCAAATCTAAAATTTGGTTAGTTTAGTTTTCTACTACCTTCACGGTATCCAAAATGACTAAATGAATAGGTGACATAATCAATTAAATTTTGAATATATAACCAATTTAATTAAGGACATTAAGCATCTAAGGAGCTCACTACTAAAACGGAAAACAATTTAAGTTATGCTGTATAAGACCCCGACTAGGCCAGTCCTGACCTACGCCTCTGAAACATGGACTTTATTTAAGGCCAAGGAAGAAGAGCTAGCTGTTTTCATTAGAATGCTGCTCCGCAGAGTTTTCAGATCTATTTATGTGAATGGTCAAAGGAGAAGGCGAACCAACCGAGAAGTTAACAAGTTGTTTGGGGAGCCCGACATCATTACCTGGATGAAAATTTAAAGACTAAAATGGGCAAGAATGAGTGAGGAGGATCCCGCAAAGAAGTCGCTAGAGGGAAAGTTGGACTATGCCAGAAAAAGGGAAGAGGAAGACCAAGGCTCCGATGGGAAGATGGAGTGGCACAGGATGCCAGAGTCATCTTAAACGTCCGTAACTGAAGGGCAGCTGCATTAGATAGAGCCGCCTGACGAAGGCTAAGTCCCACACAGGGTTGTAGAGCCATGTTGTATTGTATTGTAATTAACAAATTAGCTACCTTACTTCTAGAACCACAATCCGAAATCGACATTCTCAGCTGGTTACTTAAATTTTAGACTGATGATTACGATAGAGTTTAAACTGTTTAATTTTTGCATACATTAAGTTTCCTTTTGGTCATCACTTGGTTCTATTAATTAATATACCAAGAGCAGGGCTAGTGGAATTAATTAAATCAATCTTTTTGACAAACTGTAGTTTAGTAGTGATAAAAAATACATTTATTAATACTAAAAACTAAAACTCTTTATGAGAGGAAAATAGTTGACTGGATGATAAAAGTAAAAAAAAACACTAAATAAGTACTAGACTTATATTTAGTACGTCAGCACGTACTAAATATAAGTCTAGTACTGATTTAGTGTTTTTTTTTTTTTTACTGCACCCCCCAACTATCTCCGTTCTCCATTTAAAACTCTTTATGTTTTCATGATCATGAACAATTCAATATATTTCCTAGTCTTGATTGAATTCAAGATTGCTAACCACCCTAATTAAAAGGACTGAGTGAGCTCCACATCGGTCTCCTGATCTCACAGATTAATTCATGACTGATAATTGAATAAATAATTTATCTGCCACACTGGTTCTTAAAGTTCAGTCCTATAGATTACCACTATTAAAAACATAGCTACATTAATTCCAAAACAGTAACATTAAAAAAATTGACAAGAGTATATAAACCATAGAACAGCTCACAGTGCCCTGCAGACTCAAGGGTTAAAGATGAAATTGCCAGTAAATTCTGAGAAAACTCAATCAGGCTCTGGACACAAAATAAAATATGAAGTGCCAGGAAAACCACTTTATCTGGTTAAACTATTGATCTTCAAAAGCATTAACCATGAGATATAAACATGAAAAGATCAAGACAAAAGAATATTCAACAACAACAACAATAATAAAATAAACTACTTATTACCTCAAAGTTTTGCTTGGCAGCTTGCTCTTCTGCCTTAAAATTGTTTTCTATATTTTCAAGTCTAAGTCTTTTCAATTTACCAGCTACTTCTATTCTGATTCTCATGTTTTCTTGAAGTTCTTCCAATGGCTGGCGATATTCCTTCGCCACTCCTTCATGTACTTCCTCCAGTTTTGTTTTTATTTGTGTAATTCTCTCACGATAAAGTCTAGAAGAGATCATGATAAAGTTATAAAAGTGTAGAAAAATTCGTAAATAATGAAATTACTTAAAAGCAAATAAATAAATATAAATATATTGCATTTACAAATAAATGTAAATCAGTTCAGCTGTGCATAAAATAGTTTTCATACATCAAATTTACTAAAGTAAAAAATAACTAAACTAACAGACATTGACATTATGCCTGAAAAATCATGGTTAGTGGCACTGAAATGAGTAGTAATTTATAAGATTTTGCAAGCACATTGTCGATATAAAGAATGTAATATATAATCATAAGACAACTAAATAATAATTATTTACCCCATACTTAAATAAACATGTTTATAATAACAATAAACTATATTTGTTTCTATTACTTTGATTCTAAAAATATTAATGATTTTAACCATTTATTGCATTTAATATTTTACTAATATTTAATAGCATTTTTTTCTAACATCAATAGTATAATTTATTGTGTTTAATAAATTTGTCTAGGGAATACAAAGTTCTTAAATGTCATTCAACGAGCATGTCCAAAATATATTGCAATTATATTTTACAGAATTAATTGCATATGTAATACACAAGTGGAAGGGTATTATATGCTCTGATTAATAAAAGTAAACATATTTCTGTTAATCATCAATAACAATAAAAATATAATACCTTTGGTATTTAAAATTAATTAGAATATATTTTTTGATGATGTAATGAAAACAATAAAGGAGACAGTTATTAAAGAAATGACCTAGAAACAAGAAACTGCTAGTTTTTAAAGTAATGACCTAGAAATAAGAAACTGCTAACTAACCATTTTAAAAGTAAACTTACCATTTAATAATCAGAATATTTAATATGAAGTAAAAACTGTTAAAAGATAAAATTATTAATTTTATATGCCAAAATTACTTAAAATGAAATACAAAAAAAAAATTAATAAATTGTAACAACAGATCATTTTAAATCAAGTTAAACATTTAAACTCTTCATATAGTTTGGTTATAATAATATGAAAAAAACTTCTTAGTTATACAGTACATATTAACATTATAATAAAATAAAAATGTATTTACGACCAATTTACAATCCCGGCTTGTTTCTAATACCAATAATTAGTAACTTGAAATATTGATTTTTTTTTTAAAATTATTATTTAAGAATTAAACTAGGCTGTAACATTTACTGAACATTACAGTACAATGGCACAATAGGTGTACATATCATCTTTAGGTTGTTGAGGAATTACAGTTAAATATGTATCAATCTACTAACAATTTGTCACAATAACATAGCTGTTAACAGAACATAAGGGAATAAGCAATGTGCAGAAGAGAGGACTTAATAATCAATTTTCGCTTTATCAAGCCTAACAATTATATTCTTATTCCAACTGAAAAGTATTAATGATTTTCTTCAAAATGAACCAATTTATTTCTTTTGAAGGATACATTTTTATTTTAATTGCAGGAATTTGGGTTTATTTTTCAGTTTTCTTATCATTTCTATTAGTTTAATCGATAAACTTTTTATTACAGAATTTCTAAAGTTTATTTTGAATTAATTACTTTCTCTAGCAAATTGGCTGTAGAAGATATTGTTTTGTTAGTTAAATAATGTTTTTTTTATTTTTATTGTGATTAACAAAATCAGAGAAGTTAAAGAATTAAGCAGTTGCTAATTATTAATATTAATTTAAGCTAGGAATGCCTCAGTTGAGGAATCAAAAAAAGGTTAAAATCCAGTGTGCAGCACCTAAAATCTGCTAACCTTCTATACAAAGCGAATTATCCAACTGCAAATTCAATATAAGCCAGACAGTTTTAATTAGATAGTTATTTCCCAAAATACAAATCAATTATAGTTATGATAGGAAAGAAAAAAAAAATCAGCAAGTAAAAATAAAAAATATGAAAATTTATTTCTACAAAGGATGAGTCTTTAAAAAAATATCATTGGTCTTTGTTTGACTGAGTTCTTGAAGTAGAGGAGCTTAGTTGTCAATAATTTCATGATTGTGAGATAAAACTAAATACAATTTCTCTTACCGCTTAGTCCAAGTGATGTAAAAAAAAAACAGCTTTCAATAGTCAGGTGTAACTGTGTAGAAGATGGTGAGAGTGGTGAAAATAATCATATGTTCAGCAACAACCTTCTGGTATGATGACTGACTTGTTTTGTTTTTAAATAACATCACGCAAATTAATATTACAACATATGTTTAGAATATTAAATTACTCTCTGAATTCTTTTTTTTTCTTTTAACTAATTTTATTATTCTAAGAATAAGATAAAACAAAAAATACCTGGATTTTAATTAATACCATAAGACATTTGTTTGGAAATAAAAAAATAACTATACATAGTAACTTTAGTAATGTATTCACAATTGTGAAATTCTGAGCTTTTTGTCAATTAATTGGATTTAATGAAAAACAAAATTGGAATAGTTTACCACTATATTTTTCCTTAACATGTTAAGGACCTGAAAAGGTGAGACAGCATTTAACAAGTGTTTGATAGAGATTGATGAACTAAATACTGTGAAAGGAAAAACAATCTAGCTTTCATGGAATGGTAAAGGAAAATTATATCTACCTATATAAATATTTTCTACACTGATTGCTTCTTAATGATAGAAAATTGTAATTATTCGACTTAAAACTAAAAATTCTCAAGGACTGACTATATTCCCGTTATAAATCCTGGTCCTCAAAGAACCCAAGGCTACTGGGCATCGTATTTCCGTAAGGGAAAACCTGAAATACTTTCCTTAAAGCAAAGTTTCCCCTAATGAACTGTTCTAACACATTATGTTTGGGCATAATGTGGAGGGATTAATCAATGAGAAGCAAACATGTAAATATTATAAAAAAATAAATTAAGCTTTCTAATGTTAAATAAATTTTAGAAATTCAGCAAATTCCATGGTTACTCTAATAAATAAGTATCTGAAACTTTTTTATTTTATCATTTTAATAAAAAGCAACTGGCATAAGCAGATGAGGATATATAACATACAATTAATAATGGTAGAAGAGAGATGCCTTCTCTTCCATCAACATTAAGCATCAAGACCACTCTACAATTATGAACCAAAATTACAGATCATGGAGTTTGCCAATGATGTCGATATAACTGGAAGGTAGAATTCCCTGAGCTTGAATTCAATTTTAGAAGTTGAAAATTATTTGTGAATGAGAAAAAACTAAGAATATGGACACTTACTACCACACATAGTCTGTGTGAAATGTGAGCTTTAGCAGATTCTCCTTTAGAAAAAGTAATACCTAATAACAGAGGAAAATTTACACAATGGTAATAGTTGGATCACAGTTCTAAACAGAAAGTCGCAAGAGCCAACATGATTGGAAAAACAGGCAGAATTGAATTGAAATAAATACTCTTTCAAGTTTCCACGGCCACTATTTATACAAAAAACTTCTGTTGTTTTTTCTGGTTTAGACTCTGTCAGTGAATTTTCTGCCAACGTTTCGCCAGGTATGCTGCTGAATTAAGCCTTGAGGAAGTCAGCAGCATGCCTAGCAAAACGTTTGCAGAAAAATCACCGACACTGTCTAAACCATAAGAAACAACGGAAGTTTTTGGTATAAATAGAAATAATTTATCAGTCGCTGAGGACCGATACGGCACCTGAGGAAAGTTCTACTATCGATCCCTGGGGACCTATAACGTACAGTAAAAGAAACCACTTTTTTCATTACCGCAGTGTATTAATATTTATATATAGTGTATTAATATATCCTAAAAATGCAAGTTATCATGAGATTTAGTGTGAAAAAGAGAATGCAATTATGGGAAATGTGTATACTTCGGGAATCATTTCATCTAGAAATTTCAAGTGCTTTTCAAAAAGCATACTTCATTTGTACTTTGAAATGTTAGTTGAAACTTTTATTTCTTGATGAAATGATTACCAAAATCTACTCATTACCCATAATTACATTCTCATTTCCATACTAAAGAAGCTCATGATTACTAGTATTTTTGGAAAATATTAAAAATGAAATGAATAAACAGTTCTCGACAAATGAATAAACAACAACCTGGGGAACAGATACAAAAAAAAAAATAATTAAGGGAAAAGATTATTTAACAGAATGTGCAATCTTTCAATGTATGAGTAAATTAACTAACCAAACCTTTGAAGCGAATTACAATCAATTACATCTTATTAGTACATCACTAATCAGTAATTTAAATCAATGTTTCAAGCAACAGTTTTATTAAAAATAAATGAAATATTATTACTGAATCAACTATTTCAATAGCAAAACTAAAAAAGTTTAACGTAACGAACATCTTTTTTTTATTTACATATAGAATACCATTTCTTGAATCAAAGATCGGGAACCTATTGAATAGAAATAACCAAATGTTTGTCAGAGCATAATTTCCGAAAAGAATGCTTCATTATTCTTAAAAAATGAAAATGAATCTTACTTTGTTAACGGTGATGGGCTGTTTTTAAAAGAACTAAAGATTAAGATTATAATGTTAGGTCAGGGTTGCCACAAGCAAAACTTGAAAATCACTGAACATGAAATAAACAAAAATATTTTCAAAACAATATTTGTTTGTTTTGTATACTGTATATGTTTAAATCGAAATAAACAGAATCTGAAAAGTATGTATTAAGTTTAAAAAATGAAATAACAATAATATGAACAAACTCACAAAGTGGATACACCAGTTTCAGAACAAAGCACACATAATCGACTATTAATTAAAACATTCCTGAATGTTACATACATTATATAGTTTTAAATAATTGTTTTTGAACCTATCTATAGTGAATTATTGGAAAGGATTTCAACAAATTTCCCAAAATATTCTTATAATCACAACTAAATTATATTTTGAACTTGTTAGAGAGGAATATTACAGATATTTTGAACAGCAAAACATGCAATTTTATATACGTACATTTTATCATCATAACAATATGAACCTTTTTTTTTCATATACGCAATTAATCCACAAAAAATACAAAGGAAAGCTTATCAGTGAAGAGAGTAAAAAAAGTAACAACACTGTTGACGATTACCAGTGGAATTCAGCTGAGATGGACTTCTAATTCAATAAATACAATGGCATTTATTTTCAAACCAGTACTTATAGATTCAAATGTCTTTTTACTCTGAAAATTTTAAAATCTTTATACAACACACAACTTATGCATTTATCACATAAAAATTATTACGAAATAAAAATAAAAATTATTTTTAAACCTTGGTAATATATTATTGATGTAGGAGACACCGAATATTTATATTATAATTATTTAGGGTAAGAGAAATAAAACCGTTTTCCAGTTGTTGTTTATTCATTAATTTTCACTCTTTAGAGCCGTTTCGACACTATGGTGCCATTCTCAATCTTTTCTTCTCCTGCATCTTTTAACTTTAATAAATAAATTAACAATAATTACATTACTAAAAATAATTTAACCTAAATGTCCAAAGATAACACACTATAAGTATAAGTACCTGGGCGGTTTTATTTCTCTTACCCTTAATAAATGAAGAATTAAATCCAGCTTAAAAAAAGAAAAAAAAATTATAAGATTATAATTATTTTAAATTAAAAAAAAAAATCAACGTATTAAACCGATTCGATATATCGATTACAAATAACTGGTCGATCTAACTCAATGAAGGAAACAGCAATTCATTAATTAATAATTAGTGTGTTAACATTGGAGTTAGATTGTGAATTTTAAATAAGTAGTGCAATCCAAAAACAACAAAACTTACCTATATTACATATTAACACAAATAAGCATAATTATACTTCCATACATTCAAATCCTATTAAAAACATATGTCAGAAAAACAATAGGAAGATAATAATTGATAAATAAAAAAACCTTAGCGGCCAAAGAAGACAGAATAGCTTTTCTAATTCCAAATACAAGAATAACAAAAATAAGATTTGCACATTTTATGTACACAAATAAAACACTAAGTAAATAAAATAAATTTGATTATATTATGAAAAAATAAAATAAATAATGTTTAGCAGGTTATATCTTAAAATACCCTGAAAGAATTAATTGGAATAATCTAAACTAAATTACACTTTTGCACATGAGTATTGATGTTAACCCTAAAACTCATTAAGGCTATGCTAGGATAAATAACAATGCAATATAAACAGCAATTGCATCTAATAAGAAACTTTTAAATTTTAACTTACTGCTCTCTCAACACTGTAAACTGCCTTTCCATTTCGGCCAAACTTTCAATGCACTCATTTCTTCTCCGTTCACATTCTTCTCCATCCAATTCTTGAACAATAAACAAAACAGTGAACACAATGAAACAACAAATAGAATTGTATTGATAAAATCCTTAAAAACAAATGACATACTTTAGAACAATCAAATGAAATGAAAAACAAATGAATCACTTTTGCCTATAAACTTATCAGATATAAATAAACCAAAGATAGTAACAAGTTGCACAAAATTAACTATAATCACTAACAATTATGTAATGTGTAGAATTTCAATAAAAATGCACTTTAACAACATGTAAATAAATACACGTGCGCTACTTAACTATTTTGGTTGTTACCTGAGCTATCATCTGTATCAGACCCATCACTAGTGTCAGATGTTGAACTTGACTTGTCGG
The DNA here is from genome assembly GCA_037127475.1 of Arma custos. Classification (NCBI taxonomy): domain Eukaryota; kingdom Metazoa; phylum Arthropoda; class Insecta; order Hemiptera; family Pentatomidae; genus Arma; species Arma custos. The sequence goes on from JBBAGI010000126.1 coordinate 89,613, forward strand.
ATTCACCTGACTCATGTTCCATTTCATCTCCATCTGTATCTTCCCTTTCATCCTTAAGGCTGGCCATTATAGTTAAAATACATTTATAAGTTCAAAAAGCACCCCTAAAACGCATAAGAACGAAGAGTGGGGATTCCATATGAAATCAATAGAATCAATCTATGTTTCATTACTATAAAACGCGAAATGATTAAACGTTTTACTATTATTTCAAAAACTCGAGGTTATAATAAAAATAGTCGTAATACAAATGATTAAGTGAGGAAATTTACAGGACTTTGGAACTAGACCGGCTAACCTAAACACAGCGTCCATAAACGTAAACAAGACGACTTCAGCCTCATCTTGTATAGCTGAGGCCAACATAAAAAATATAAAAATAATTACTTAAAATGCATTTAGTCCTTTTAATCATTATCACAATCGTAATTTTAACATATCACAATAAGAAACGCCTTATTATAAGGTGTTATTTTCGGAGCAACTACACAGAGGGTATCAGAGTTGCTTCTATGGCTGCTACGGAATTCTGGGATAAAATGTTTAATTCAATATATGATGTTATCAGTGGCCTGATAGTCAGTTCAGGAGTAGGGTCTTCACTCTTCCCTTAGTATCTAGTTAGTTAACACACTGCAGCTTGTGGTTGTGCAAATATGAATTCTATTATTAGAAATTTGTTAAAAAGAGAAGTAAACTTGCATTTCACAAAATAGTTATAATTTTTAATTTATTCTACTAACTTCACGATTTTGATCTATAATTTTTCTTTCAACAGATTTCATCTACTACCACTAGACATTATTCCTCCAGTAAAGAGGTGACAACAACCAAATTATATATAAATGGAAAATTTATCGAATCCAAAACAAATGATTGGATCGACTTATATAATCCTGCAACAAATGAGGTGATTTATCAAAATTATTTTTGATGGAATTTAAAATCTCAAAACTTATATTTTGTGCGAATAATATTAACTAAAAAAGCACTAGTTCACTGGAATCACTAAAAAAAAAAAATTATTTTTTAATCAAATATTTAAAAACTGTATGTATTTGGATAGTGTCTTATACCATAGAGATTAATTAATATTATGCTTAAATAATATAATCAATGTAATATATGTTTTTTATAATCTAATGATGTTAGATTTTGTATCAAACCATTTAAGTTTCTTTTACATTGTTATAGTTATGATTATATCGATAGTATTACATAACTGATCTGAATCTGCATCCCATTTACATATAATACCTGTTGCTCTCAAATTTAAATATGCATCATAGAATATTTATTAGAGATCTAATGATAGACCATTTACCTAAAATATTTTATTAATTGTAATAATTTTCACATTGAACTCTTCTCTTTTTTTTAAGGTAATTTCAAAAGTCCCTAAATCAACCAAAGATGAAATGGAATATGCAGTTGCTTCTGCAAAAGAAGCTTACAAAAGTTGGTCTAAAACTTCTATAATCAGAAGACAACAAATCATGTTTAATCTTCAGAACATTATCAAAAGTAATATGGTAATGATATCCTTGAATTATGATATTTTTCGTTGTAATAATTATAAAGTCTAATTTGATTCATGATTTTTTTTTGTCAAGAACAGAAATCTGGCTTATATGCAATAAATACTTATCAATTCCTTTTTTCCTGGAAACATTTTGCCTTTGCCATTTATCAATCTGCCGAAACTTGATGTTGATAATTTTATACTATATACTTTATTTATAACTTCATATATATATATATATATATATATATATATATATATATATATAAAGTTTTATATATAAAACTATAATAGTTATAACAACTATATAAAATATATATAACTATATAGATATATTGGTTTTCACTTTTCTTGACTGTTATGGAAATAATATAATATTTAGATCTTGAGTTTCAGTCTTTTATTTCTTTATTTTATACATATACATATATATATATGTATATATATATATATATATATATATATATATATATATATATATATATATATATATATATATATATATATATATATGTATATATAATGTATATATATATATATATATATATATATATATATATATATATATATATATATATATGTATGTATATATAGAAGTTGTATTTGAATATCAAAATCCTTGAACTTAGCCTACATCTATTGAAAATCGCTATCTTCACTCTTCAAACAAATTATGCAAGATATGGATCTAACAATTGCTTGTTTTATCTTATCTTTTATTACCTCATATTTACGTAATAAGTACATATTTATTTTATCAATTATAAAACAGAGATAAATTATCTTACTTTTTGTATTATATTTATTAATTAAAGTTAATATTGTTGATCATACATATCTACGCCAATATATATATATATATATTTTTTTTGGACAATCTATGAAGAGGATTGAGGTTCTTTTATCATCACATGATCTACAATCTAATTAATGAATATTTAAATAATGAGCTATTTAATTAAAGCCATAAATTCATTTAAATGAAATTTAAATCATGAGTAGCATGTACTATAGTTGTTTGTAAAATATGTGTAGAAATATGCGTGATTTTATCAACAGTAAATTTAAATTTGTTTCAAGGTCAAAGTGATATTGCAGTTAACGTGTAATTTTTACTCTATTCATGTATTATGCCGTGCCCAAAATACCTAGTGGAATATGTTATGTCACTAAATAAGTATTCAAAATATGAGTTAATTTAATTGAGGAATTAAATTCAGAGTTCCACAAATGTTCAAACATAGCCATTTGGTTTTAGAGTAATGATATATATACTTTATGTTATAAATGCTTACTTAGGAGGGCATCTTTATAGTGCAAATAGTTTTCTTTTCGTCACTACATTTTATTAGATTTTATATTTGCATATATAAATTCAGTATATAGCAATCAATAATATTTTTATAAATTATAAGTTATAACATCTTCTTAAAGAGAATATTATGGCATGAAGAGAGAAACAGGGTCCTAAAATATCTTCATTGTTTTAATGATCTGAAATTTTATTGTATTTTATCCATAATGTTATGAAATAAATAATAAATAACCTGATATAATTTTTTTTTACTTTTAGAAAAAAATTGCTGAAAATATTGTATTAGAGCAAGGAAAAACATTTCCCGATGCTGAAGGAGATGTGCTCAGAGGGTTGCGTAAGTTAAATCCATTTGAATGCTTATACATGATGTATTTGGTATTATACATTAAAAGTAATTTTGATAAATATCTTGTATATTCATGAGTAATATTATATAATGTGAAATAAAGTAGTACTCAAAGGATTGGTAATTTTTTACTTCTTGCACTGAACTGATTCTGCTAAAACCTAAACTTATTTAATGTTGTAGATACTAATGAAGTAATTGAAATGCAAGGATGGAAGTATACTATTTTGGAAAATTAAATAATGTAATTCATGAACAGGAAACTTAAACTTTTATTTTTCTTAAAATTGAAAATTAATTATTTTTTTTTGGTAATTCATATTTGAATTTATCATATAATTTTTTATATTTTAAAAGTAATGGATCATTTCTATATTTATATTAGTAGGTAGGTTTTATTGCTTATAGACGCACAACATCTATGGTCATTAGCGTCTTTCTTCTTTTTGTTCAAATGTTATTTATATTAGTTAATCCTAATAAAAGTTTTTTATTCCATTTCTCTTCATTAGAGTTATACTATACCATTGTGTCTTGTTGGAATCTTGAACTTCTTTTCACAAATATATGAATATTGAATGATGATAAAGCTAAAGAGATGTAGAGTAAGAAAATTACTTGATTATATATCCTTCCACCCAAATGATGGCCTAAAATTTAAGCCTATAATAAGTAATACGTATTAGCATGTTTAGTTTCATTAATCATTTTCCTGATCAATTTCTAGATATTCATTACATCTGCAGTCAGTCATTTCCACATCAAGATGTAGTGTTCTAATAAAATTTTCATTTTTTTTAGAGGTTGTTGAGTTTGCCTGCAGTATGCCTGGTAATATGCGTGGCCACACTCTTTATGATGTAGCAAAAGATATGGATATAATATCATACCGCGTTCCTCTTGGAGTAACTGCTGGAATTTGTCCATTCAATTTTCCCGCAATGGTTCCACTTTGGACTATTCCTATGGCTGTGACTTGTGGAAATACCCATATCATTAAGGTAGGTTTTGATGACTAGAATGATCATTTGTTATTAAGAGTTAAATTTCTTTATGTACCTAATTTTAAGCAACTATTTTATTAAGTATTAATTAATGTCTATATGCCAAGCATAGGTATGCACTTAATTTTTGATAGGTTTAATAAACCAGCAAATGAAAAGCAAAGATTAAAGCTAAGCTATGACAACTCTGTAAATACTATATCACAGTATAATACATCGAAGTAAGAAGAAATAAGGCTTCTCTTAAACTTGGCTTTGAAGAAAATGAAGATTCCCTGGGATTGATCCCTGTATGAAAAAAATAGTGACAATATTGAATGTCAAAATCAATATTGCCACTAAATCAATATATCAAACTATCTCTTTTTAATCTTTTTGTAATTATTGGTCAGCTATTTTGATTTTTAAATATTTTTATTTTAAAAAGAAAAGATATGCCCCCGACTGGGATTCGAATCCGGAACCTCTGTCTCTCTGTGACAGCACTCCGACCAATTGAGCCATCAGGGTCCCATGCCGGCAAGGAACAAATCTTTTCTTTTATCCGATCCCATATCCCCGTGTTCTCGCAATTTTTTGTGATGTAAACATGAGAACGAACGTTCTTTAAACATTACTTTTAATTTTTGGATCTTGTTGACTTAAAAATTAAAAGTAATGCTCAAAGAACATTCGTTCTCAAGTTTCATCGCCAAAAATTGTGAGAACACGGGGACATAGGATCGGATAAGAGAAAAGATTTGTCCCTTGCTGGTAGGCGACCCTGGTGGTTCAATTGGTCGGAGCGCTGTCACGGACAGATAGAGGTTCCAGGTTCGAATCCTGGCCGGGGTCATATCTTTTCTCTTTAAAATAAAAATATCTCTTTTTAACATCGTAAGTAACATATATTTTGAAAAAGCTGTAGCAAAAACTGGAAATCAGTTTTCTAAGAGATGGAAAAGTCTAAAATCTAATCTTTTATTTGTGAATGAACACAGTTATGAAGTTACTATTATTATTTATTTTTGCTTGTTTCTCCCCTTACCCTGAATTTTGTAGTTTAACCCAATTCCTTTTAGGTTAGTCAATTTTTTATTTTTACATTTTTTTTTCGATTTAGTATTTAAAAAATTCCTTTCATTTTAGCCCTCTGAACAAGATCCTGGTGCATGTATGATGATAATGGAAATGCTCGCTGAAGCTGGGCTTCCTCCTGGTGTCGTAAACGTAATACATGGGCAGCATGATGCAGTTAATTTTATAATAGATGCTCCTGATATAAAAACTATTTCATTTGTTGGAGGAGACAAAGCGGTAAATATACTATTTTTAGCATAATTATGTCAAAATAAGTGGATTTGTTGTTCAATTAATGTGTTATTTATGGTTTTAACTTTATCTCTAGCTTGTACAGTGTGTCATTAATGAACTAATGAAATGTAAAGTCAATGAGCATTAGCATGGAGCTTTTATAATCATCATTGACATTTGGGTGTCTGAGAAAGAGAAGGGGCTATGCCACTAAACCTCAAATTTTAATTTAGTTACAGATCATATTATTGCTCCTATCTACCGGTGTAATGCTGAACTATTTGGACAAGTGGCATAGCCCCTTCTCTTTTTACAGACAGTTGAAGATAGATAAGTTCAAGTGCCAGCTGTTCTGTGAGAGAGATAAGGGGCTATGCCACTCGGTCAGTGGCCGTTTTGTTTTGATCTGCAGTTGGCTCACTCTCTACAGGTTATAAACGTGTGTAATACTTGTATCTAACTTTAAAATGGCGAATGTTGACGTTAATGAAGATGTTAGTGTAGTTAAACCTAAAAAAAAGTTACAAAACAGTGGTTATTGGAAGAGGAATGTTGCTAAACGACTGAGGAACAGTGGTGAAAGTTATGTAAGTGATAAAACAGATAAACACGTTGCAGCAAAAAGACGAAGGGGAGGATGCGACTGTGTTATGAAGGATGAACAAGCCAAACAAGGTTGGTGTGAGTTTCATACATTGACTGATTTTGACAAGGACAACCTTTTTGTAGGTTTTTATAGATTAGGTGACTATAACTTGCAAAATTCCTTTTTGTGGGGACTTATCAAGCAAAGTGACTGTAAACGTGCATACATAAACAAACGCACTGATGTAAATAAGTCAAGGAGAACACAAACATTTACTTATTTTCTGAAAAATGGAGATGGAAAAGACGTTAGGGTGTGCTTAAAATCCTTTATGGACACTTTTTCTATCTCTAAAAAAAAGAGTAGCAGTTGTAAGGGCTGGAGATAAGCCTACAGAAACTGAGCCTAGTCCCTTAGGTTTAAGTGACGAAGAAAATGAAGATCAAAACTTGTCACGTCAATCGAGTGGGCCTATTTTACCTCATACGGACAAACGTGGAAAACACGGCAACATAAAAAAGCTTTCAGACTCTCAAACTGATTTCGGTCACAAAGCGACAGTGACTTTGGTGTGATAGAAAAAAAGGCACGGAAACAAGACTACTTTTTTTGTCTTGATGATTGGAAAAAAGTCGTCAAAGAATGTAGAGTGAAAGATCCTTTCACAATCGTTGACATGGACGGTTCAGACTTTGTAGATCTAAAAACACTGTTAAATACAGTAGCAAAGAAACCAAAAAGTGTTGACAACAAAAAAGTTGGCATCAGAGATGCCACAGCTGTAAAAGTTACTAAAAGCAGCCCAGGATACATTTTTCTTAAGTATGCCTACTCAGAACTTGAACATTGGACTAAAGTCAGAATATTCAACAAACAACCAGGACGTCCCAGAAAAAATCAAATGGAAGAATCTCTGACTACAAGAATGTTGAGAGAGCTTTTGGAAAACGTGCCAAAACTGTATCCACAAGGTAGAGAAATCAATGCCCTGAAGCACCGAGACCTGCTATCGCTCCTACCCTACATACCACCTGTGTACCATGATCTGTACAAGAACTTGAAACCAGCAAAGGCAGGAGGACATGTGAAGGAACAAGAAGATGTTCAAGAACTCTACTAGTTTGTAAAACATAATGACTGTTGCATTGAATAAAAATAATGTTTTTTCATCCAATTAGAAATAATGAACAGTTCTGTTACACTGTTAGTATCGTTTTTGAAAACTTACTTTTGTTGGAAACAACTTCCAATCTTAATAAAAAAATTTAAATAAATAATGATTATTTTTAATTTTCCCAACTACCCTGTTAAGAATAGAAAGCAAAGATGCCATAATCCAATAAAAATAATCAAAATTTATGTATTTTGTACTCAATCTAATAAAACTTAATTTTTCTCAAAACTATGTGTTTGTGGCATAGCCCCTTCTCTTTCTCAGGCACTCATTTTATCTTAAAAATTTTTTAATCCATTTAAAAAAAAAAATAAATCTAAAATTTGCAATAAAGGCTGTACCACATTAGGGCAGGGCCTTCAGAGTACTTATTTACATTCCCACCTTGGCCTACCTATAAGAAGCCATTGGGGATTGGCATATAAAGCTAATAGGCTCACTCCTCATTCCCCTTACCATTAATAGTAACCAACACCATTCAGGATTTAATGTCGCATAAGACAAATAAACTGTGCTTTAATTTTACCATTAAAAAAATTCACTAGTGATGATACCATCTTAGTTGCTGTATTGTGTTTACTAACACTACTCACCAATTTAGTTAAGAAAATAAGAAAAAACACAAATTTTTGTTGTGATCAGTATATGAAGGCCATATATTATTACATTATGACCCAAATATGTAAATAAACAATTAAATAAATGTAAGGAAGAAATAATTGGGGGTGCAGTCAATAAAAACACCTTAATAAGTGTAACTTATTCATTTATTTATAAATAAATGTTTTATTTTCAATGGGGAATCTGTTTAATTTATAAAATAAAAAACAACAAAAATTAACCCTTATAAAATGAGGTTCAGCATTTTAAAAGATAGAGAATCCTCGACCTATAAGTGATGGGAATAATGGAGAAATGATTTATGAAGGTCGTTAAAATGGTAACTGAAAAGAAGAAAAAGAGATATGACGTAGCCCTGGATAATTCCTTAAGACATGGTGAGATAGGAAGACAAAGGCTGAATAGGGAGGTAAAACAGAACTGGTTGTGTACTTTGAAAGAGGAAGGATTGAAACCAGAATAAAAAAACTATTGGTAAAAGATAATGATTTTATGTTAGAGAGAAAATTATTTTATGTTAGAGGTGAGTGCTGAAAGATAGCTAAAATGTTCACAAAAGTAAAGTTTAGGAAGGACAATCCATTTTGGTTTGGAATCAGGTCCTGATGAATGGGTTTTGAAGAAGTAGTTATTGCGTTGTATTGTTATTTTTATCATGTTGTGGATTGTCTGGGAGCCTTGTATGTCAGCATCGTGTCTCTAATAGTCCAGGATCCCTGCTACATTTTTGCAATTGATTACTATCAAGCTGAATCTTCGTGAATAGCTTCGTTTTGATGAGACGCCCAACAATTTCCTTTGCGAAAATTCTCGATTGTGGTAGCTAACAGAGGTAGCAAGGATAAAATATGTCGATTTGATGGTTCTCCAAAATTTAAGTATAACGTACTACGCAATTTGTAGGACAATATGACTGTTAAATTATATAAATATTAACTAAGTAAAAAAAAAAAAAAATCAGCTTGTTAGTAATCATTTTTGATGACCTCGTTACCTGTCATTTTTGAGTGACCTGCACTCCCTCGCAATTCTAGCATTTTGGTTCGCCTAGTCGCAGACATTCAGAAATAATATGTGAACCGCTGCATCTTACACATTTTACGGTGTGGTTGCAGTAGTTTACTTACTAAATTATAAAAATTGTAAATTTATAAAATATAAATTATAAAAATATTAACTAAGTAAAAAAAAAAAATCAGTTGGTTAGTAATCATTTTTGATGACCTCGCTATAGATACATGTTGATCAATAACGAGGTCATAAAAAATGATTACTAACCAGCTGATTTTTTTTTTTTTTTACTTAGTTAATATTTATATAATTTAACAGTCATATTGTCCCACAAATTGCCTGGTAAATTATCCTTAAATTTTGGAGAATCATCAAATCGACATATTTTATCCTTGTTACCTCTGTTAGCTACCAAAATCGAAAATTTTCGCAAAGGAAATTGTTGTGCGTCTCATCAAAACAAAGCTATTCACGAAGATTCAGCCTGATAGTAATCAAGTGCAAAAATGTACCAGGGATCATGGACTATTGATTCCTCACTTTTATGACTCATCCAATACCTCTAGAACACCCTTTCATCTTCCATTTTGACCACATGTTCTGTCTATTTTACATTAACAAATCAATTATTCTATCAAATATTCTATCAATAATTAGCCGCAAACCGATGTTACTTAGGACTGAGGCAACAAATAGCAAGTAGGGTAGTTACAAGGAAGACAAAAATCATTTTGTATAAAACCTTGATTCGCCCAGTCCTTACATACGGAGCAGAGACTTGGACAATGGCCAAACATGCTTACAAGGATTTAGCCATATTTGAGCGCAGGATCCTATGAAAGATTTTTGGACCGGTGTTAGTTGGTGGAGAGTGGAAATGGAGGACAAACGAAGAACTTTATGTCCTTTATGGGGAGCCTGACATTGTGACTCTGATCAAGCGATACCGCCTGTGATGGGCTGGCCATGTGGCTAGGATGGACGACGAGGAAGCTCCAAAAAGACTACTGACGGAGAACATCCATGGGCGGAGGAGAATTGGCTGTCCCTGACTTCGATGGATCGACTGTGTGGCTGCGGATGCAAGGAGCTTGGGAGTCTGCAACTAGATGGCAGCAGTACGGGACAGAGACTTATGGCGGCTGCTGGTTGAGGAGGCCTGGACGCGTCAACGTGTTGTAGTGCCAGACTAATAATAATAATAATCAATAATTCTGTCAGTAGAAATCTTGTCAACTCTGAATATTTATTGGCTTTTATTTATTTTCTGTTCCTTAATCATTACACCAATCCTAAAATGTTTTAAGTGGCTTATGGGGCTGCTACGAAGTTTCACCAGTCTCTGACTTTTTCTTGTTTCTTGAAATCAGGCCAAGTTTAGGCTACTTTCTTCATACCTTTTCCAGTGGTTTTTTCTTTTGGCTGTCAACATTTCACTGGCTTTGAATATGGAGTTGTTATTTTATTTATTAAATTTGTTTACCTTATTTACATGATTACCCTATACTACTGTTTAATTTTTTAGCTCATAATTAATATGATCCTAAATTAGTGCAATTTTAATTTTGAATAAAATTTTTAAAATACATTAAGACTTTTATTTTTTTGATTTTCTGACAGGGTAAACACATTTATGAAAAAGGATCAAAGAATGGAAAACGTGTTCAATGTAACATGGGAGCCAAAAACCACGGAGTTGTGCTTCCTGATGCTGACAAAGAAAATACCATTAAGCAGATAGTAGGTGCAGCATTTGGAGCAGCAGGCCAGAGGTGTATGGCACTTAGTGTTGCCATATTTGTTGGGGAAGCAAGGAACTGGCTTCCGGATCTAAAAGCTAATGCTGAAAAACTGAAAGTTAATTTTGGTAATAGGTCTTGTTCTTAATTTTTTTTAAATGTTTAGCTAATAATAGAATTACTCTCATACTTCATTGCCTCAGCCATGCTTGTCTCAACTCTGAGAATTGTTGATACATTCTTGGATTGAATATAATTTATAATTTATCTATATATATAAAAGAGAGTGACGTTAGTTACTGACCTAATAACTCGAGAACGCCTGGACCGATTTCAATGATTCGAACCATTTAGGACTGGTCTTCGGCCAAAAAAGAAGAATAACCAAGAAAAATCGAAACCAGGCGTTCTTGAGTTATATTTATATATGCATAATATATTTTTGTAACCTTCACAGCTTCTCTATTAATTTTATACCAACATATGATCTATGACTTTCTGATCACAACTTTACAATATTATTTATATAACAAAACCCATTTTTGAAAAATTTGCACTTAATGCATTTGTGACTAAGGCATCAACTTTTGACAGCTGATTCATTTGCAGTTTTTTTATCGCATACTATTCTGTTTGATAATTGTGTGTGGTCATAATTTATTTATTATTTACAATAATTGTAGTTTCAAATATTGCATTTAATACATTGTTTTGAAACAATTTATCAGTTTGATGAAGTGCACATTGTGAATGGTTATGTTCTTTGTTATTGCATTGTAGTTTCAAATATTGCATTTAATACATTGTTTTGAAACGATTTATCAGTTTAATGAAGTACACATTGTGAATGGTTATGTACTTTGCTATTGCATAAGATTAATTAAAGTTTTCAATATAACTGCCCAGTTAACAGTAATAATAATTATTTACAATAATTGTAGTTTCAAATATTGCATTTAATACATTGTTTTGAAACAATTTATCAGTTTGATGAAGTGCACATTGTGAATGGTTATGTTCTTTGTGATTGCATAAGTTTATTAAAATTTTATGTATAATAACCGCCCAATTAACAGTAATAATTATTTATTTATTATTTACAATAATTGTTGTTTCAATTATTGCATTGAATACATTGTTTTGAAACATTATCAGTTTGATAAAGTGTAGATTGTGAATGGTTATGTTCTTTGTTATTGCATAAGATTAATTAAAATTTTCAATATAATTGCCCAGTCAACAGTAATAACAGTTATTTATTTATCATTTACAATAATTGTAGTTTCAAATATTGCAAAAACTAATGAAGGACCATTAAGAATAAAAAATTAAAATATGAATAAATCTCTACGAAAAACGCATCCTCTATTTAAAACCATTAATAGATCTTTAATTGATTTACCATCTCCATCTTAAATTTCATTATGATGAAATTTTGGATCCTTAATAGGTATATATTTAATAATTCAAATTAGCCTATAAATTAGTTCCTAGCTATGCATTATGTAGCAAATATTGAACTCGCTTTTAGAAGAGTAGTACATATCGAAAATCAATCCAAAGGTCAATTTCCGATTGTGCAATTAATTTTTCCGTGGGTTACTTTGAAAATCAATTCGAAATCGCTGTTCATTTCATTCTGATTTATCATTTTGGATGTGGAATTCTATAATAAACGTAATTAGCCAGCGAATATGTTTATTTTGTTGACATTTGAGCACATGTTTTCATCGATGTTTATTTGCGAGGTTAAGACATCATTTTTTAGTTTATTCACAATGCCGCTAGCCATAAGATCTAATCTTTCGCATCGAAACCGTCATGGAAGTACAGTTCGGAATATGGCCAATTAATTGAATATGGATGGACAAGAAATCGCACGAGAACAGCGCCGTGTTATTATGGCCCGACTTGCATCCCAAACAAATGAAGAAATACAGATGGCAAATGAAACGACTCGGTTAACAATGAGAAATCGTCAAGCTAATTAAACAACTCAACAATGTGAAAATCGAAATAAACGTTAGCATAAGAAGTTCTTCAAGTGTTGATTTGAATCGAGTAGCATTTCATTATGAATTGCACAATTGAGGTTGTGTGCAACCATTGTGGGGCATTGAAGTTAGCTGGAGAAACGCCTGGATTGTACTGTCTCAGTGGCAAGGTTCAATTACCACCATTGCCCTTGCCACAAGAGCCATTACATTCTTTGGTTCTTCATGAAACACCAGAATCACGTCATTGTTTATCGAACATTCAGAAATATAACGGATGCTTTCAAATGACTCTAAGTAATTTTTTATAATATGGAGTTTATTTATGGAATTCAAAATTCAGTCTCCATTTGAACTCAACATAGATTTCTATTTAAAATCAAGGCGGACGAAGTCGCGGGCAAAAGCTAGTTTATAATAAATATAATTGGGTTAAATACAATTAGTGAAGTTGTCTAGCTATATTTATAACTATAAATAATTATAAAAATAAATTAAAACCAAAATAATACTGATAAATATATAATGTGTGTATGGAGAGACTAGATAAAAATAATATTAATAATAAATAATATATTAATATAATTAAAATAAATACCATAATTTAAGATAAGTAGCCTTGCTACAAATATTAGGTGTAGTGCCTTCAATGATGGTGAACCCCATACAAAAAAAAAGAAAAAGACTTTAAATGAAAAAGCTACATATGCAAAAATACTTTTATTTCTTTCCTTCATCTTCTATTCATATATAATTTCAGTAGATTTTGTAGAATATGTTCTTTTCATTATGATTCTTTGACTCAGTGATCCCCTTTACTACCTTTTGAGTGTATTTCTGTATTACACAAGTCCTTTTAAACTTTTGGTTGGCAGTCTTTATGAATATTCATGAATTTTTAATATTTATTCTCATTCTTTTAATCATTGTTTTGATTACTTTCTTTTTTAGGTATGGTGCCTGGGACTGACTTTGGGCCAGTAATTAGTCCAGAATCTAAGAAAAGAATATGCTCTTTGGTGGAATCTGGTGTTAAAGAAGGTGCTGGACTTCTCCTTGACGGTCGTGGGCTTGTGGTTCCTGGTTTTGAAAAAGGAAATTTTGTTGGCCCTACCCTATTAACAGATGTCACTGTAAGTAATTAAAAACACATAAATAATTTTTTGTTATCCAATTCTTACTTGTGGTATTAAATATTAATTTAGGCAATTATTAATTTTTCATAAATATCTAGAACTTGGCTCTTATAGAAGAATGTTTTGTTGTTAAGGCTACTTCATGAATTTTTACCCGTAGGTGTTAATAGACCCCCCCCTCCAAAAAAAAATATATCTATGTTACTTTTCATGAGCCACTTTAGGCCGAAGTGCAGGGTAGAAGAAGAGAAGATTCTTAAATAATAATAATAGTACTTTTCTTGAAATTGTTATCCTTTCCAAATTAAAAAAATAATCAACTAGATCCAAAATAAATGATGTTAAAGTAACATTCTCCCCGTGTATACATCGCAAAGTGCGAGAACATGGAGATGTAGGATCAATTGAAAAGAGGGGATATGGCTGCCTGTGAAGCGAAACCGGGATAGCCGAGATGGATAAGGCGTCACCACGGAGAAAAATAAAATAAAATATATAAAATGGACAATAGTCTCCAAAAGTAATGTACTATTCCTCAACCACGTATTTAATCGAATACCCAGGGTCTTGTTGCATCCTTTTTTCTGGCATCTCCATCTAATTTTATTCCCCACTTCCAGTTTCATATCATGTCCATTTCCACAACGCATTTTCTGCGGAATGACATTCCGCTCCTGAAGAAACCTAACAGCTGATTTTTCATCGTTCACCGTGCGAAAAATCTTCTTCAAATTCCAAGTCATATTTGAAGAAAATAATCAAAAACACATTCACGTTCAACTTCACATAAACAATAACAAAACAATAGAAAGGTTACTATAACAGTAGGAGATGGTTAAGAAAAGTGACACCTGAGCGCGCTGATGTCAGCAGGCACTTAAACATACTAGTACCAAAACTTTAATTCAGTCTACTGTAAGGTAGGGGTGGGCTAAACAGTGAAATCTTAATAACACGTTATGGCATAACTGCTACCATGTAACAACGTGTTCCAATAACACGTTATTTGAGTAACGTTTTATTTCATTGAAGAAAATAATATATAAATTTACATGAGAATAGAAACAGACATAGCCGATAATAGTAAATTGCAAAAAAAAAAAAAAAAAAAAAAAAAAAATGCCTTAGACGTTATTCATGTGGCGCTGTCTACGTTATCGAAGAAGTTATCGGAACTATTAAACAGTTATTGGCTTCGTTGCCTATTTTTTGCGAATATAGAAGTATTTCATTCCCAATTACTGATTGAAAAATTAACAAAAAAATCAAACTTTGCTAATTCGCACAAAAAAATGGAAAAAATGTCAAGTAAATATGTTTTAAAACCATAAAACTGCCTTAGACGTTATTGAAGCAGCGACCTCTACGTTATTGCTAGCCGTTATCGGAACTATTAAAGAGTTATTGGCTTGGTTGCTTCTTTTTTTTGCGAATATAGAAGGATTTCATCCACAATTACTGATTGAAAAATTAACAAAAAAATCAAACTTTGCTAATTCGCACAAAAAAATGGAAAAAATGTCATTTAAATATGTTTTAAACAATAAAACGGCCTTAGACGTTATTGAAGCAGCGACCCCTACACTATTGCTAGCCGTTATCGGAACTATTATACCAATATGAAATATAAAATATGTATGGAACTATTCCATTGAGTTATGGAAAAGCATTGACAATGCTAATAGGCACCATAGGTTTATTTAAGAGGGTGACTAGTTATTATAGTATGAACACAAAGTTGCAAAATACTGTATGAGAGATTACTCTACAACAATAAATTATAAAAGGTAATTGATGATGAAAGGGTATAATGAAATTAAAATACTAATATAATGATATATAATATCTCAAAACCTAACTTATTTTTAATTAAATACAAAGTTTATCTTTAAGTGCTTTTCACTTTCTCTTAACCAGAATATTATAACTATATAAAGCTAAAATAAATAAAAACTTAAATAACTATCCAGTAGATAGAATAACATGATTTTCCAATAACACGTTATTTTAGACTGTTACGTTATTTCGGCTCCACCACTACTGTAAGGAGTTCCCAGTTTTCAAGAGAAGCATCGGTATGTGTCATTTGTCATCGCTGTTACGTGTGAAGAAGTTTTAAGACACAATTGGATGAGATAAATGTGAGTGGTTATTTTAATCAGCCTAATATAAAAATTGTGTTTAAATTTAAATTGTTACAATCATCCCAAACTGTAATTATCATTGACCCACGGAGATTAAAGATCTCAGTTCAATCAAATATTGTTTGCTCTTGTAATAACTAAATTTTGTAATAAAATAAAAATTCTTAATATTTGGCGCCCAACGTATAGTCAATAATAATTAGGGATAATAATCAGAATTAATAGAAAAATAAATATTTTTTATATATATATATATAAAATTGCGTCAGCGGCAACGTAACGTACACCTTAAGTTTCGTGTATAAATCAGAATATAATCACTTATTATTAACAGTAGAACCAGTTAAAATAATAAAAATAAAGGTTTTATTAATTATACTATATTGATTAACTAATTATTGTCTAAAGTATTAATTTAAATTCAAGATGTCTGAAAATGGTGATGGGAGTGAAGGTATAGGGGAGAATAATAGTCAAATTAAAATGTTAGAAGAGTGCCATAAAGTAGTGGAAAATGAGTCAAAAATTGTCAGGGAATGACAGACCCCCGTCGGAAGTCAAAACGTCATAGAATTAAAAACCTGTCAGGAATTCGCCAGAAACGGGCAACACGTGGCCAGCAAAGAAAGCGCGGTCAAAACGTCTGAACCAAGCATAATGTTTGAGTTGTTAGAAATGATGAGAGAGAATAATAAGGAAATGGATAACATGGATAAAGGTCAGGAAATGCTTAGAACATAAATTTCTGGGTTAAAAACAGAAATAATTAATTCGATTAAACAAGTATTTGACGACGGGATTTCGAATTTGGAGGTTAGATTAACGAGTCATAAAGAAGAGAAGGTTACAAAGTTAACAAATACTGTGGATCAACAAAATGAATTATGTTTTGCTCAACTTGATACGAATATAAAAAAATACGGAAAATGTTATTATTCCTTTTGAAATTAATGAAGAAGAAGCTTATACTATCGATGATATTAATAAAAATGCAAATGAACTTTTTGCCAATGATGAAGAAGAAATTGATGAGGAAACAACTATTAAAGAGAAGAAGAAATCCAAACTAACTTTTTCAAATGATGAAGATGATGATGATAATTCAACAATTAAAAAAATTGTAATTGAAGATGAAACAAGAGATAACCAGTGCTTTAATGAGAAAATTGAATTTAATGATTTTTTATCAGAGGATGAACTTAAAAGTAATTTGGAGAAGAGTTTGATAAAAAACCACCCTGTGTGTGATTATGAATTTGATGATGGTGATGATAAGAAAGCTACCAATGACAATTGTTATGGTGCAGTTGATGTTTGGGAAATTGATCAAAACAAAACAATCAAACAAAACAAATGAAGATAATTTTGATGAGCCCAATACTACCGTGAAAAATAATTATTTAGACCGTGATATTTATGGTGCCGAAGTATCTTCTGATGAAGGCCAAATAAAAATTAGTAATCATGAGGTGGAAGAAAATTTTGACCATTCCAAAAAGAAAAATAAAGAAAGAAAGGACAAAGCTAAGAGAAATAATTTACAAAGAAAAACCAAGCAAACAACCAGTAAATATTATATTGGGATAAAATGTTGGAAAAGAGCTGCAGACATCCGAAACTATTTGCGGAGAAAGGTGAAGGAAAAATGTTGATTTTCAACGCCGGTTGGAATTTAAGGAACTTTATAGGATTACAAAATGACTAAATCGCAATAAAATCTTTGTTTAAATTTGTTCACTCCTGCTACTAAATCTAATAAAACTAATAATTATTATATATAAAAACCAAAAATTAATGTAAATTTAATAATTCATAAAGAATCCGGAAAATAAACATTTTTTTTATTATTTTTTTTTTTATAAGACAGGCGAATGTTAAGGTTCAAATTATGTCAAAGTAATTATCGATATTTGGCGTATCAATGGCGGACCAGTATTAAGTTGCCGTGAATATATAAGTAAATATATAAGTAAATAAAAATTATTCTAAATTTTATTAAAGCTTATTTAAAACTTTAATATACTGATTGCTTATTAAACACAATTTTTATATATATGTGTAACTGATTTTAAATCATACAAATGGCATTGCCGCACACTACGGACAAGGCAAAGCTCCCGCCATCTTTCAAGCATTCTGCAGCGTGGTGTCCTGAGGATAGGACCTTCCCAGTTTTTTCAGCTCTCTTCAAGAACGCCCTGAGTGAGGACTTAAGTTACATGACTTAAATATTGGAAGTCCTGAAGATAGAATCTCTACAATTCTACCATTGACTGTAAGGAGTTCCCAGTTTTCAAGAGAAGCATCGGTATGTGTCATTCGTCATCGCTGTTATGTGTGAAGAAGTTTTAAGACACAATTGGATGAGATAAATGTGAGTGGTTATTTTAATCAGCCTAATATAAAAATTGTGTTTAAATTTAAATTGCTACAATCATCCCAAACTGTAATTATCATTGGCCCACGGAGATTAAAGATCTCAGTTCAATCAAATATTGTTTGCTCTTGTAATAACTAAATTTTGTAATAAAATAAAAATTCTTATCAATATATTAAACCTATAACATTAATAGCTAAGAGACAAATCCTTCTTATTCTTTTCCAAAGGTTGACGTGGTTGACTGATCGGGAGTTGTTTATTAAACAATAATAATTATTGGATAAAATTATAATTATTTGTACTGATCGTGGTTTACAATTAACTTATAAAACTACTTACAAGGAAATGCTATATGTGGAGGATGGCATATGTGAATTGCTGTTTCTCTGCAATTCTTCATCCAGTTTCTTGCCTTTTGCCTTGTCCGCTCCTTCTCGACAACTGCCTCTCTTCAGAGTAAAGGTAATAACCCCTAAAGGTCATTTTACTCTACCTGGCCCAGGCTCACTACCATCCTCACATGAAGCACTGTGAATTGAAAATGATTTCTTCTTCCCTCGAATATTAGAAATTATGAACACAACAGGTTTTGATACAGCTTCAGAATTTTCTCTTATTCTTTTGTGTTCTATATACCTGGTCTGGTTTTGACTGATGCTATATCTATCTTCATCATAACAATCTTCCCATAGCAGTTGATAGCAGGGATGACCTCTTGGTTTCATTGTGTTATCATCCTGCACTGTATTATTTGTTTTTTGTGGTCATTTACATAGTTATTTATATATATTAGCTAGTTTTCAAGTTTCTTTGAAATGCCTGAACATCAGCATGATTCCCATGTTCATCTATTTTGTATGGTATATGCCATTTTTAACATGCTTAGCTGTAGGCATGTTGTTAGATTTTTGACATTCTTTTATTAATCTATTATCATATAAACATGATCAATATGATAAATGAAATCATTTTATTAAATGCTTAAACACTGTCTAAATAATTTTTACGTTCTCTTAATAAGTAATCTTGTTGTATTGCGTGAATCCATAAGTTCGTTCAATTTTTGAAGAGTGAAATAAAACAGGTTTTTTTCATAAATTGTATTTAATAATATAATCCCCGTTTTTATTGAAGACCTCTTGTCATCTTTCTAAGCTTAGGAGAAAAAAAATGTGATCGAAATACATGTTCACATCTCTCTCAATAGCAAACTATTTCCTGTTGAGGGGGTTTTGGAGATACCAGAATAAATGTTAGTCCGATAGTGCAAGGTCCGGAGAATATCGTGTGTATAATAAAGCATCCCAGCCAAGTTGCACTAACTTTAGCGGAGTGTGGTCTGGCTTTGTCATGGTGTAATACAACATCTTTGCAATTGATTAATTCTGGGCGTTTCTGTCACAATTCTTGGCCCAATTTTGTTAGCTGTGTGGAATAGATCTTTGAATCAATCATTTTTTATTTTTAACAAGCATGTCACTATTTTAATTTCTTTTCATTATCATTATTTTTAAATCTGTCTATATCTTAGTTTTATTATATTCTGTCACTTTTTTAATATTCGTTATCTTCCATCTTCATATCTGCCACTATTTTTAATTTTCTACATTACTTGTCACCATATTATTGTTACTGTACATTTTTATATTTTTTGTTCTGTTTGTTTCTCTCTCATAGCCCTGAAGATGACCTACACTGTAGGTCGAAACGTCGGCACATAATTATAAGTTTATTACTTATTCAGTGTTCTTTTTGACTGCACTCCCCAACTATCTCCTTCACAAAAATAGTATGTAGTTTGGCCTTCAGGGTGGCATTAGGTGGTTGTCCATTATTTCCTGCATGTTACATTATCATAATGATCCACTTCTTGTTACCTGTCAGTATTTGCTTGATAAATAGATCTCTTTCATGCCAGTTCAGAAGATAACTGAAGATTGATGCTTAGTTTACCATGTTTGCCTCAGTCATTTTTTGTGGCACCCAAACATCGAGGCAGGACATGTAACCAAGCTGTTTCAAATGCCTTTGAAGGGTTACAAAACCTATCTCCAGCATAACCTATTATTTCTTGTACCTGTATTGACTGGTCTGTTCGATTAGAGGCTTTATATCATTTGAACCAACATCGATTTGCCGACCATTGCGGGGTACATCTTCGAGTCTCGTTTCTCTGTAGTGGAACTTGGGAGACTATTTTTCACAGCAGTACTTTCCGTTACTCATCCCAATATACTTCACATATCTTTCATTTGGTCTCGAAAGCTCGATTGCATTTTATGAATCAAAACAGTAAAATATACCAAAAATGCACTTTATCGTGTGACATATTAATGTACTGTACCACTCACTAAGTAAACTAATGCCAATGAAACCAAAATAAATAGTTTTCATAAGTACACTTGGGCCTTTCTGAAAAGTATCATTACTGTCAGGTAATGCAATATGGAGATATTTACTTAAAAAACTATTCGCACTACTCATTTTTGTTAAAACTGAACAAACTTATGGGTTCATCTAATATTATAAACATTCTTGCTTTGATTGTTTAACTTAACTAGAGTGTCTATTTTTAGCTATTAACAATTTGTTTTTGTTCCTTTCAGACCTCTATGAAATGCTACACTGAAGAAATATTTGGTCCTGTGCTGGTTACTATGTGTGTTGATACATTAGATGATGCTATAAATATAATCAATCAAAATCCTTATGGAAATGGAACTGGTCTTTTTACTAGAAGTGGAGCTGCTGCTAGGAAGTTTACTCACGGAATTGAAGTTGGCCAGGTAATCCCTACATATTAATATAATCCTCTCATTATATCTATTTAACAGACAAAGATCAAAATTAAATTACTACTATTTTTGATAGATCACTGATAAAATTTTGCTATAAATTTAGGCTTTGATACAATTTTACTATAAATTCAGGCTTAGAATTACTTAAATTTAGTTAAAAACTATGACTTAATTTAAGCATAATAAATTTATTTCTCTTTGAACATCTTGAAGCTCCTGCCTGATACTGATAGAGGAAATACCTTACTACGTTTGTATTGTTGGAGGTACATATTGTCTACAACTTGGCAGCCTGTATGCAAATACATTTGGTACTAAAAAGGGCGCTGTTGGATTTTGGTTCAGTCCACCTAAAAACATTTATGTTGAAAGTAACATTGTAACTAAAAAGTAAATGCATAGAAGAGGATTTTTAAGAAAAGGGACGTTAATGCAGCTATTAGTTCTATAGTAATGTTTTTTGGTGTTGGCAACAATGTTTTTCATGTCTTTTCATTAGTTCGTTCTCAGTTTCCTGATGTGATGATGGACATTTGATCTTTATCTTCTTTTATTAAATGGAAGCGTTTTGTCTCTGTGATGTTAATACGATTTGCTTCTGACACTCCAATCCAAGTATAGAAAATTTTGCTTAATTTCAAAACTTAACATACAATGATGTTTTTTCAAAAATACTCTGAAAAATATCCATTCTATATTAATGTTATTCAAATAATAAACAATCCCATAATCTTTTTAAAGAAACACCCACTGATTACTATACACTTTTTTAGCAAAAACAGTTGAAAGCTCTCCCATGATAATTAATGTCTAACATCTAATAATGAAAATGTCTTCACTTGGTCATTCTAAGTTTACGATAGAGTATATCAACATTTTACAGAGTACCTGTTCACATACATTCTTAGTTTTATTCACTTAGAAATATTAGTAGGTGCTCCAAGTCTATAGTCAACTGATGTGTAGAGCACATGCTCCACAAGTTTAATTACATCTAACTTCATATTTTGAAAAATGATCACTTGGTCGGTTTTATCCTCTTCACTCAATGTTTAGAATTTTTATAAGATATGGAGTCACATTATATTATTGATTTTATTTAAAGAAAATTTGAGTGGTCATATAAAATATTTGAATTGTATTTTTTTTTGTTTTATTTATAGATTGGTATTAATGTTCCTATTCCTGTACCTCTTCCAATGTTTTCTTTTACGGGTACTAAAGGTTCTTTTGTGGGAGACACACATTTCTATGGTTTGCAGGTAAGTCTATTTAGCTCAAGAATGGAAATTTAAATAAAAAAATATTTAAACTGTTAAAATATTTTTCATTTAGCTGAAATATATTTATTTAACAACAAACCCAAAGCTTTTCAGGACTGTGTACCAGGTCTGCAAGTTTAAAATGTCGTTTTAATTCCAATAGAATGCGCTCTTAGCCTATTGAAGGATTTGCTTATCTCTAAACGTTATTTTGTTTGTTAGTCATTTGTTTACAAAAGTCAGTTGTTTTTAAGTCGTTTACGTGGACGTATCATACCTTTCTTTGGTGTTAAAAATGTCTAATTTTAAGCCAAATAAAGAGCATTTGCGGCATGTCATGATTTTCTTATTCAATCAAAAGAAAAAGGCATCTGAATGTCATCGAATTCTTGTTGAGACTTATGGCGATCTTGCTCCAACCGTCAAGACATGTGAACGTTGGTTTCAAAGTTTCAAACGTGGTGATTTTGATGTTACTGATAAAAAACGAGAAAATCGACCAAAAAAGTTTGAGGACGTCGAATTGCAATCTTTATTAGACGAAGACAATACCCAAACCCAACAAATGATGGCAGAACAGTTGAATGTCACTAGACAAGCCATTTCCGATCGCCTGAGAGCTATGGGAAAAATTCAAAAGGTTGGAAAATGGGTTCCACATGAATTGGACGAATGACAGATGGAAAAACGAAAAATTGTGTGCGAAATGCTGCTTTTACGCCACGAAAGAAAGGGTTTTTTGCATCGAGTTGTAACTGGCGATGAAAAATGGATTTATTTTCAGAATCCCAAACGAATAAAATCATGGGTAACGCCAGGACAACCATCCACATCGAGTGCAAGACCGGATCGTTTTGGGAAGAAGACAATGCTGTGTGTGTGGTGGGATCAGAAGGGAGTAGTCTACTACGAGCTTCTCAAACCCGGCGAAACAGTCAATACCGACCGCTACCGACAACAAATGATCAATTTGAGTCACGCATTAATTGATAATTGATCGAAAAACGCCCAGAATGGGCTCACAGGCACGCCAAAGTCATTCTTCAGCATGATAACGCTCCTGCACATTCAGCCAGATTGACTAAGGAAACGATTTCTTCGCTTGGTTGGGAACTCCTACCCCACCCGCCGTATTCACCTGACCTGGCGCCTTCTGATTATCACCTATTCTCATCGATGGGACACTCATTGGCTGAGCAACACTTTAACAATTTGGAGGATGTAAGAAAATGGCTCGATGAATGGATTTCAAATAAAGATGAAGCATTCTTTTGGAATGGTATCCATAAATTGCCCGAGATATGGACAAAATGTGTAGAAAGCGAGGGCCAGTACTTTGAATAAAATATATTATACTTTTTTTTGTAAATTAAATTATATTTTAAGAAATAAACGACATTTTAAACTTGCAGACCTGGTGTCAAAGAAAAGCAAGGAGAGATAATCTAAGCATCAAAATGATGCCAAAGACTAATCTATCTAATTTTAGAGTATTCAATGAGATTTATAGTAGATTTGAAATTATGAAGTAATTGCAAAACTATTTTATTAAAGAAGTGATATGATATTGAGATTGTTTGGATTTTTTTACTATGGTAAAATCACTAAGATTTATGCTGAACACTGACAATGTTACATTAATTAAAATTGCTATATATTATGTCTTAGAAAAATTGCCATTTTAAAGGAGATTCATTTATTTTTTATGGATGGTAATGCTTGACACTTTTACACTTTGTGGGTAAGTAATCAAATCTAATTGGAAAAATTATCTTTTATCTGGGCCTGCAGTGGTAAATTTAAATATGAATCAATATTTTATCACACCCAATGAGAATATACATTTAATTTCAGCCTTCTAATTTTTTTTATCGTTTTTGAGCATTAAGATGTTCTAATCTCTTAGCTTATCAATATATATAAATATTTAAGAGGCAGTATACTTTTACAACTCTTATCTTTTGACGACTAAAATCCTGTACAACTTCTTTTGTATGACATCTGTAAATAAATATTTAGTGAGGGAATTTAATTATGGCTACTAGATAACACTATAAGAAAAATAAGTGTATTCACATGATTTTATGATGTAGACATTATAATTTGATACTAGAATAAAGAGAGTTTTTCTTGAATTATAATAGTTGACCTTGTATATGTATGTGGAAGAAAATGGTTGGGTGGACATCAATAAATTTCTCTTGAATAGATAAATTTCTCTTAATTTAACATTTCTCCCTATTTAAGATAAATTTATTGATGTTCACCCGGACCACTTTCTTCCACTTAGAAAGAGAATTAGCTTTCACAGTACTGAGCACCTCTTAACTTTGTATATGTTTATATGTTTCCTCACAAGGGTTGAAATAAATAAAGACACTGATGGTATGATAGACAAACTAAATCATTTGGCGGATTTATAATTTCAAGTTTTTTTCTCTACTTGATTTGGTTTCTGTCCCAAAATGCTTTGATATTACTTACTTTGTGTTATTTGCATGTTATGTTCATTTATAATTTGATGTTTTAGGGAGTCCATTTCTTCACCCAAGAAAAGACAGTTACACAACTCTGGAGGCAATCTGATGCACTTTCTAGTGATTCCGCTATGTCAATGCCAGTTATGAAATAATTTGATGTGAAAGTTTTATTTTGGATATCTTGATTTTTATAATCAATATTATATTATTCCTTGAAATAAAAAGGAAAAAAAAGTATTGAGAAACAATGATACAAAATTGTTTTTGTAAAAATAATGTCAAAGAGTAATTCCAGATTGTATTATCATACAATTTGTATTACAAATGATTCGTTTGTACATTGTTTGTTTCTTTCCTTAAAATGTTTAAAACTTTGAACACATTCTCTACTTTTATATTACAAATTGATATTAAAAGATAAAGATCTGTTGATTTATTATAAAAAAATATGATTGGACAACCAAGATTTTTTTTTAAAATTAAAAATAAATGAATTTTTGGATTCACCATAATGTAACTTTCACAAAAATATTTATTTTATGTTTAAAAGATCAGTTTTTGTCGAAAAAATCGCATTCAGATTATGAACAAATTTATGTGGGAAATGAAAACTTTTAAACGCTTCATTTCGGCTTGGTGACGTCATCAGGCTTGTTGGCATTTTTGTGACAAGAAATTCATATGATGTTTATGCAATTTCATATAGAATATTGTGTTCATATTAACCCCTTGACGCTCAGTTTTTTTTTCACAAAAATGTAACCAAAAACATAAGGTTTTTTTTATTTTGTATTTAAAAAGTTTATATTGTTAAAAAAATAAAGTAAAAATAGAACAAAAATAGTTTTATTATTCAATATAATATTCAATATAGTTAAATTCTTTTTAATCATAATAAATAGAAATTAACATATCATACGAATTTGAGTAAAAATGAATTTTTCATTTTTTTATATGATGAAAAAATCATTTTTCATTTTATTTTATTATAATTTTTTTTTTTAATGTGGGCATAATTTGCACTGCGACCATACTTGGTCTATTGTGCGCCCCTATAAAAGCGATTATTATAATCTTAACTTGGCTAAACCCACAAATTTAAGAATACTTGCAGGGTTTATTAATTCTACCTGCCTAGGATTAGTGACTCTATTCTTGCAAACCTTAGGTCAGCAAACCTATCATAGGCAGATAACATGATAGGGTGTTTCATCCTCTGTACGTCAATAGCAGCATGTGGGAAAGCCCTCCAGTCATAGCCTGAACATATGGGCATTGAGTCCACAATGACCCGTATATGCTGCTATAATTGTTTTTAATGCTTCCCTGTCCATATCCAGAAGACCATTACATGTCTTCTCGTTGAAGCTGTCAAGGAATAATTTAGAATGTTTTAATCCTTTTAGCCCGCACCAATATTGGTGCGATTTCCTGCGGTAGATGGCCTTTAATCTACTCTTAGCATAGCTGAGACTAATACCGCATACTGGTTCGGTAGTGCATGGAATGTTATCCGATCCCAGCCTGGCTAGCCTATCAGCTTCTTCATTGCCCGAGATGCCCGAGTGTCCAGGAACCCACTCAATGCTAACCCTGTTATTCTCCGCCAGTTTGTTGAGAACTGTATAGCTGTCCCAAACAATCCGTGAGTTAGTACTGTGCCTGCTTAGTGCACCAATGGTAGCTTGACTGTCTGTGAAGAATGTTATCCTTCTAGAAGACATCCGCTTCTCCAATAGTGATCTTGTATAGTAGTTTAAAGCAAGTACCTCTGATTGAAATACAGAAGTATGCCTACCTTGGGAGATCCAGGTACCTACCCTGGGTTTATCTTTTCTCCAGAAGCTTGCCCCGGCACCAATGGCCGTAAGAGAGCCATCTGTATAACAGTTGATGCTGTTGCAGGGTTTATGCCGTGTTGCAGTATAAATTTTGACATTGTATTTGGGTGATATTAAGTCACACAACTGCGAATCCAATCTCATAACTAAAATGCATTGGCCTCAATTTTTGTGAACATGAGCTGGAGTGAGCCGAGACTGATGTGATTATGCTCTGTTTAAGCAGCCTGTGCAGGGAGACCATGGCTCGGTACTCAAGTTCTAATATTAAAGGCCTGAGACCGAGTACCTTCTCCATGGTAGCAGTTGGAGTCGTTCTCATAGAACCCGTCATCAATATACAGGCTAATCTTTGCAGCTTCTCCAACTTAAGTTTGGGTTCACTTTTACCACACCAGGGCTGCATAGGTCACAATAGGTCTTATGGCTGTTATAAACAGCCAGTAGATCATTCTTAGTTTCAAACCCCAAGAATTGCCCACTGCCCTTTAACAGTCCCAAAGACATCTAATGGCTTTATTAGTCGTGTTGACCACGTGTTGATTCCAGCTCAGTTTGTTGTCCAGCGTCACGCCTAAGTATTTCACTGTGTTATTCCAACATAACAGTTCCATTGAGCGTTGGTAATCTTATTACCACGTTCCGCTTTCTCGTAAATGCCAGAACATTCATCTTGCGCAGGTTGATGCTCAAACCATTGTCTAAGCACCAGCACGACAAAATGTTTGTCGCTGTGTTGATTAAGTCAGAGATTACACAGTGATATTTATTTACCTCCTCTAAGAATGGCTACATCATCCGCATACTCCTGTGCATAGAAGCCTGCTCCGTTAATCGATGACAGAAGCAAGTCAGCCACCAGACACCAGAGCAGGAGCGATAGGACACCACCCTGTGGGCAGCCTCCATTGGGCTTTATCCACAGTTTGGATCCACCCTGTTCAGAGATTAGCGTTCTGTGCTCCAGCATGGAATGAATCCATCTGCACCCGACTGGCTCAACCTCCTTGTACCTTAAGGCCTTACTTATGGTACTGTAAGGCGTTCGGTCAAAGACTCCTTCAATATCAACGAAGATGCCTACAGTTGTTTCGCTCTGTTTCAAAGATTTCTCCAATCTTGACACCAGGTTAAATAGTGCTACCTCGCAGGATTTACCTGCTTGATACGCAAATTGTAGCGGATGTATAGGATTTTTAACCAGTACATCTTCTCTAATGTGTCTATCTAAGATCTTCTCTAGAGTCTTCATCAAGAAGGATGACATACAGATTGGCCTGAAAGCTTTTGGATCATCATATGATCCCTTTCCAGGTTTAGCGAGGTAGCAGAGCCTGGATGTCCTCCACTTCAGTGTGATTTACCCCAAAGCAAGGCTACCTCTAAGAAGTTCCAGCAGGTAGGTCCCAATGACCGGAAATCCTCGCTTCAGCAGGGCTGGTATTATGCCATCGGGATCCCCCTGATATATTGGGCTCGAACATTTCTATCGCCGATTTGAGCGAATTCATGTTTATGATTTCCCTTGCCTTGGCCCACTGTACACCATCAGGCTGAGGATGTGGCCAACTAGAGTGAAAGTACACGCCTCCTGGGTTTCACACCCTGGGAAATGACTATTAGCCAACTCCCTCAAGGTTTCCACCTCATTTTGCGTATAGCCACCCCTCGTCCTGAGCGTGCCCATGACCATGTGCCCAACATCCTTTGACAGTATCTTTTTAATGCGACAGGCAGCAGGAGTGTTGTCCACATTGCTGCAGTACTTCCTCCATGCCTGCCTTTTAGTCTTTCTTATGTACCTATCTTACCTGTTTGTGGTATTCCGCTAAAATGGCTCTGCAGAAATCCCACTTTCCAGTTCTTTTAGCGGCATTGAAAAGCTTCCTGGTGCTATTTCTTAGATTATTTAGATTGTCATTCCACCAGGACGTTTTCCTGTTGGAACTAGTATGGCACAGACGATTGCTGCTGGTGTAGGCTTCCATAATGGCTTCAATCAGAACTTCATTAAGGAATTCCAGCTGCCGTGTTTTTTATGACCTTAGGACAGTTCCTAACGCTCTCTTCCAGAATGCTGTAGAAGGAGCCCCAGTCAGTTCGTCAGGGATTTCTATGCAGCTGAATCTGGGGAACAGTTAGGCTAAGGTTAAATCTAATATATCTGTGGTCTGAGCATGTTTCTTCATCAGATACATGCCAGTGGTTTATGTAGGTGCCTACCTCATTTAATGCTATTGTGATGTCTTATCACCTCCGACCTCAACCTGTTACAGAAGGTTGCCCTGTTCCCCCTCTTTAAAATGTCAAGATCAGATTTAATGATAAACTCAAATATTTTCTCACCTCTGGTGTTGTTGTGGCTGCACCATGCCTTATGATGGGCATTGTCATCTAGGGCAGCCAGGATGTTATTGACCCCACCGCCCAGCATCCTCTCCAGGATCTGCGTGGGGTTATCCTCATTGTAGGGCAGATATCTAGCGGCAATGGTAATATCTGCTCTCATTCCTTCCCCGGATGGGGACAACTTGGCTACTGCAAGGTCTCTGGAACAAAATTGCCAGAGAGGCAGCATATTAAGTTTAATTTTGTGCAGGATGCAGGCCATCGGATGGATCTTCATGCTTAGTTGTCGTCCGAGTCCGAGGAGCCCACCAGCAAGGCGAGCGCCTCCAACGGATCCAGAACAGCACCAGCTTGCGGAACTATCCCAGGGGGTTCCATGGTTATGCCGCTAGCACTCCCAGCAGCTGGTTTTTGGTCAGCCTCGCCCCTGCCAGGAGCTGCTTGAAATTGGCGAGGAGTATGTGCGCCTGCCTGTTCCTCAACCTCCTTCACAGCAGGCTTCTTCTTGAGCAATCTTAGGGTCACTCTATGCATTCCAAAATGGACCTGCATATTGGGCATCCTAAGGCTGCTTATTCTTCTCTCAGAGATCCTGATGATTCCACCAGGACAGAATCCCTGCCGTGCAGCACCTTCCAGCATCCTCACATGGTGAAGTTGCCAATACGCTGCATCGGCAATGTCCATTCCATTCTGCACCTTCAGCCTCCTGAGGATGACCTCGTTAGAGATCATCCTATCAGTCGGGAAGAAGACTCCCACCTTCACCTGCCGCGTCAAAATGCTCTCGTCGCCATTTTGAAGGGATAGATCCCTCTTCAGGACGACGCCAGAAATGACACCGGTGAGCCACTCCAGAGTTGGACCGTTGGCACAGGCTATAACGCAACGAACCATTCTGTAGCTAACGCCACCGAACTGGGGTTGCACCCTGCCAACCTCCTCAATCTCGTCCAACCTCTGCAGTGGTTTTTGACGAAGTCGAATGCATCTGGTGACAGCCTGGTCTCGAGGTAGTTGCAAGGAACAACCGCAACTCGCCGATCCCCGACTGCCACCGAATACGACTTTTGGTTAGACCCAGCATCCCTAGGCTTTTTGGCTACAGGAGCCCTATTACCTGGGAATGTTCTGGGCCTCTTCTCAGCAGCGACGGTTCTCTCCTCTGTCCGTGCTTTAGGTTCTCCTAAACTAGACCCTGTATAGAAACCAGACCCACCAGCAGTGCTCCTTGACACAGGCGCAGACGAGGGACGAGCCCCAAAGTGCTTCCGCATTCCCCCAGCGCGTGCGCCTGCCTTGTCCGCTGGTTTCCTAGGAAACCCCGCTTCTCCGATAGGCGCCGCCCTCTGAGGTGCTTCCGCCGCGATATGCCTCCCCGACCTTGGAACCCCTTTCAGAGTCGACTTGGCTGGCGGTTCCAAAGGGAATCCTGCAGTCGTGCCCGCCCCACGAAATAGTTTCGCCTTCGAGGCACTGAAAATGCCGCTGTCGATGAGGTATATGCCCGCTTGCGCCTATTCCTCCTCTGGATAACATTGCGGAGAGGACCAGTCGTTTGTTCAGCATCTGCTAAACCCCCAGGGGCTTGCAGATTAATCAATTCGGTTTTAGAAGGACCTGCCACCGGGAGATAGGCGGAGGCTGCTGCGACACCAGCCGCGACCGCCTCCCCCGATCCCGCAGTGACCCTCAGTCCTTGGGACTCCATGGTGAGCGCCTGCAGTTGGGCTTCGACCGAGGAGTCATCAATCGCATCCATTACTGGATTAATCACAGAACTATCTAAGGAGGATTTCTCCTAATCCTTCTGTGATTAACTGATAAGTTAAAATTTTTATTTATAGAATGGGTCATTTTCTTCCCACGAGTGTGGGGAATCTAAATACACTGCTGGTACTGCCCCCTTTCCCTGTAGCGGGCTAAATACAATGGGGTGCGCCAGGTGCCCCAAGTGGGTCGATCAAAGACAGTGATAGCGTGCATGTGGTGCGGAGAGACCGTGCATAAGGTCAAGGATTGCCCGGCAAAGAAGAGCAAGCAGGCACCGACATGCGCTAACTGCAAGGCCAAAGGCAGAGAGGGGGAAGAGCTCCGACACTGCGCGGGCAGCAGGGTGTGCCCGCAGCACCTGGAGATGATGGCCGGACAGGTGAAAAGAACCCGGTATGTGTAGGCTGCGGATTCTGCAAGTCAACATGGGCCGAAGGCGAGTGGTCGTGGACGAGCTGAGAGCTCTCGCAAGGAATACTGATATGGCTATACAGGAGCCGTGGTGTCAGGGAAATGTGGTCGCCGGATTTGGTGTCGCGTCGAGAGTAGTCGCCATGGGCAGTGGAGAGAGGAGGCGGCTATTGTGATAGTTAACCCGAACCCCAGTAGCGCTCCGACTGTCGATGAGGAAGGACCTACGCTTGAACAGCTCGTGAGGATTATCCCCACCTCATTTGGCAGTAATTGAAGTCAGTCAGCTCTCGACCGTCAGTAAGGTAAGACGTGTTTTTACTTTACTCCCGGGAAAAGTGCTGGCGCGTTTGTGTGGTGGTGGTTGAGGCCCGAGGGACACTTTTTGCGAATCGGAGCCCTCCACGGACAGGAGATTTTGGAAATCTAAAAAATTTCCAAAATCGAAAAAATTTTCCAAAAAAAATTTTTTTGGAAAAAATTTTTAAAATTTTTTTTTGGTGCAAATAACAGTGTAAAGTGTCGGACCGAAAATGCCCCAAAAAATTTTGGAAAAAGTGCAATAGGAGAGACGAAAAACGCAGTTGAAGGTGCCCGGCTCAGCGAGCCAATGGACGTTTTAAGTGAGCAGGAGGAGCGTGTATCGGCGCTCGGGGCCAGAAAAATGTGGCCGTTGGCCTCTGCTTCCGACGGAGAAGTCGAGAAGCAGAAGGCTAAGAGGCAAAGGGAGGATTCCCCGGAAGAGGAGCCAGCTGAGGACCCTACTGCCAGGGCCGAAAGAATTTCGGACCAGATAAGGGCTTACCTTATACGGAAGAAGATGTCGCTGGAGGCCCAGAGCTATATCAATGGCCAGATTAGGGATATTCTGGGCATTATTGTGGGCCTCCAGGCGCAATGGAAGATGGTGCCCACCATAGTGGAGGAGGTGGTGAACGAGGCCCTGAATGGGGAGACACTCCACCAGATTATTGCGATGAGGGTCTCTGAGATTATCGCCCCCATGGTGGCAACGTCTATTAGTGATGCCATAGGGGGCGAGTACGATCGGAAGAAGAAGGAGTGGGTCTCCCCAACTCTTAACAGAGTTCAGGGCCTCATCGGGGACCTCCGGCTGAAGGACCAGGAGGCCGGGATTTTGAGGCACGCGGCCAAGACTAGGGCGGAGGAGAGGAAGAAAAAGGTGGAGACCAAGGCTAAGGAGCCCGAGAAGGTGGTCGCAGGACCCTCCGGGTTGGTCCCACCCTCACCCCCTAGCAAGTACTGCGGCCTCATGCCGGCCCCGATGCCCCAGAGGAGCAGCGCTACCCCGATGTGCCGGGGTAGGAACATGGATGTGGACTCCAGCGAGGAGAAGGAGCCGAACTGGGAGGTTGTGCAGAAAAAGAAGAGGAAGAAGAAGAAGAAGAAGCAGCCAACCTCCCAGGAAGAGGAAGAAGAAGAGGCTCTACCCCCCTCCTCGGAAGGAAAGAAGAAAGGAAAGAGGCTGACCTTCGCTGGAGTCCTGGCCAGGGTTCCTGCGGCGCAGACCAGGCCCGAGGACGCTCCCACCTATATTACCCTCCAGGGTACGACTGCAGGGTGGGATGCCGGGAAGATCCTGGAGCAGCTCCCATCCCAGGAGAAGCTCAAGCAGATCGGCGCCAGTGCTGGAGTGGTCAGAGTGACCAAGTCTGGCGCCGTCCTGGTCAGGACAGGAGGAGCCGACCAGGCAAAGAAGATCATAGAGTGGGACGCCCTGAAGGAGAAGGGGCTCGAGGCGAGGCTGGCGATGGCGAGAAGGCCTCGCCTGGAGCTGAGTGGCGTCCCCAAGCACTGGGATGGGAGCGTGCTGGAGAAATTCCTCTGGGGCAAGGTACCCCTGGAGAAGCCGGAGGAGGAGAGCGCCAGAAGGGCGTGGTTGAGACCCTGCTTCTCCACGCCCGCGAGGGGCGGGCTGACGAAGAGGTGGATAGTGGAGGTCCACCAGAAGATGAGGCTCGCCCTGATGGGGCTCACCCCGGAAGACGTCAGCGGCGGATGGTGGGGGATGGTCATCAGGGATTACCTCGACCCCCTGCTCTGCCTGAAGTGCCTTGAGCACGGCCACACCGTGAGGGCTTGCACGGCGGAGATCGCGTGCAAGTGGTGCCAGGGCAACGGGCACAAGGCTGCGGAGTGCCCGGCAAAGGCTAGAGGCACCAAGCCTCAGTGTAGGCACTGCAAGGAGAAGGGCAGACAGGGGAAAGATTTAAATCATTGCGCGGGCAGCAGGGAGTGCCCGTCGTATCTTCAGCTGATGACCATCCAGATGAAGAAGACCCGGTATGCGTAGTCTGCAGATTCTGCTGGTCAACATGGGCCGAAGACGAGTGGTCGCGGACGAGCTGAGAGCTCTCGCTAAGGATGCTGACATCATGGCTATTCAGGAGCCATGGTGTCAAGGAAATGTGGTCGCCGGATTCGGTGTCGCGTCGAGGGTAGTCGCTATGGGCAGTGGAGAGAGGAGGCCTAGAGCGGCTATTGTGATAGTGAATCCAAACCTCGACGTTATGGAATTGAAGCAATTCACCACGGCGGATCAAGCGGCATGCTATGTCAGATGGGGGAGGATATCCTTCGCCCTCGTGTCGTCGTACATGCCGCCGAAGCAAAGGATAGAGGAAAATGTATCCGCCGTGGAGGCCATCGCACAACGTTATAGGAGTGTGGTGGTCTGTTCCGACACCAATTCGTGGAGCACGGCCTGGGGTTCAGTGCGCACAGACGCCAGAGGAAGACTGGTGGATGAAACCGTGGCGAGGTGCCAGCTCTTGGTCTTGAACGAGCCCTCTGGCCCAACTTTCGTTGGAGCCAGGGGCGAGAGCTGGATTGACGTCACACTCGCCACGGCCACCATGGCGAGGCGTATTGCGGGCTGGACCCTACGGTCTGACACGAGCTCCGACCACCGGGTCATAGCCTTCAGTGTGGTAGAGGAGGAAGGCGGAGCCTTACCAGTGGAGAAAGGCTTCGTGACCCGAACGGCGAACTGGGGAGATTTCTCCAGTGAACTGGAGGGAATATTGGTCGATAGAGAATGGGAAGAGATGGCGCCGATGGAAGGCGAGTTAGCCGTTGACCGCAGAGTGGCGGGGCTGACGGGCGCCATCACGGAAGCGGCCAATATGACCCTCCAGCGCCGCAGAGCGAGAGCGCGTCCGGTCCCATGGTGGACGCCTGCCCTGACGCTCCTCAAGAGGGAGTACTACAGGGCCAGGCGCAGGTACCAGGAGTGCAGGGAAGAGGAGAGGAGACCGGCACTCCGAGAGGAATCCAAGGCTAGGTACAGGGCATACCGAAACGGCGTGCGTCACCGGAAGAAGGTATCCTGGGACGAGATTATCATCCAGGAATCGGAGAAGAATCCCTGGGGAATCCCGTACAGGGTGGCACTGGGCAAGGTGAAGCCGCTAACCATGATGGCGGCTATCAGAGTTGGAGATGCCCAGGCAACCACCCTGGAGGAGACTGCAGATATGTATATAGCCTATACATACCCCAGGGATGATCCGTCCCAGGATACGGAAGAAGACAAGATGGTGAGACGCACCACGGTATGCCCTCCAGGTACCGAGCTGAGTCCACCGTGGGATTTATGGGACCTTCGTCTTGCCGTGGATAGCTCCAGGACTCGACGGGATCGACGCCGCGATCTTGAAGAGGAGCGCCCCCCTCATTGAGGATGACCTTCTTGGCATCTTCAATGAGTGCCTGGACCAGGGGAGGTTCCCGAGACAGTGGAAGATCGCGGATCTGAGACTCCTCTACAAGGGAGGAGGCAAGGATAAGGAGACGCCGAAGGCGTACAGGCCGATATGCCTCCTCCCGGTGATGAGTAAAGTCCTGGAGAGCCTGATCGTCACCAGCCTAAGGCCGGTCCTTGATGCGGCGAGCCATCCACGGCAGTTCGGCTCGACCCGTGGCAAGGGAACGACCGATGCACTGTTGAGAGTGCGCAGGGACGTAGAAGAGAGGGCGGAGAAATACGTCATGTTGGTATTGTTCGACATATCCTCCGCCTTCGATAGCGTGTGGTGGCCCTGCGTACTCCAGCGGCTGCAGGAGTTCGACGCCCCCAGCAACCTGTACTCCCTCGTAAGTGGCTACCTCAGTGAAAGGAGTGTCAGGATTAGAGGTGGCTACTACGAGGTCGAGAAGAAGGTAGAGAGAGGTTGTCCACAAGGATCGGTCCTCGGGCCGGCCCTGTGGAAACTCGTCTTTGACCAGCTGCTGAGGGAACTGGAAGATCACGGTTTCCTTGCCACGGCCTACGTCGACGACCTGGCAGTCATCGTGGCCGCGAACAGCAGAGCCAGAGTGAAGACGGAAGCAGAGAGGTGCGCCAGTCTCGTAGCGGAATGGTGCGTGAGGAGGAAGCTGAGTATGGCCGCTGCCAAGACCCAGGCCATACTCCTGAGAGGCTCCACCGACAGGGCTCACCCTATCACACTGGACATCCAGACGGAGAGGGTCAGACTAGGTGAGGAGGTGACGTACCTAGGCGTGAAGTTTAGGAAAAACTTCGACGCCACTCCTCGCCTGGGATACCTGAAAGATAGGGTGACCCTGTCACTCAACGGACTAGGAAGGATCGGGGGTGCATTCTGGGGCCTCAGGTACCCGGCAACGATGACCATTTATAAAGGCGTGGTCTTGGGTATCCTGAGGTATGCATCCCCGGTGTGGAGCCGCAACCTCACGCAGCAGCAGAAGAGGAGACTGGCGACGATCCAGAGACTGGCTCTGCTAAGGGTCACGAAGGCGTACAGTACGGTGTCGCATGAGGCGGTGCAGGTGCTTGCCGGAGCCATGCCCCTGGACCTCCTCTTGAAGGAGGATGCCCTCAAGTATGAAGCGAAGAGGCAGGGGCTGGAGACGCTACCGGTGGGACTCCGTCAGAAGATCGGCGAGACCCCGAACCTGTGGAAGAGGATTCTGAGGGAGGACTCGATAGAGCAGTGGAATGGACGGTGGGTGACGAGCCAGAAGGGCTCTACGTTGAGAAAGTTCTTCCCCACCGTCCAGTCGAGGTTGTCCGCGACATGGGTCCTCCCGGACTACTGGGTCTCGCAGATGCTGACGGGACACGGTGGGTTCCGGGGAAAGCTCAGTGAGCATAGAAGAGAGGTCGACCCCCGGTGCCCCACCTGTGGAGTCCCAGAGACGGCGGAGCACGTGTTGCTCTCCTGCATCGCGATGGAAGGACACCGTGCAAGGTTGTCGAGGAAGACCGGGACCTTCGTCCTCGCCGAGGAAGACTTCCCCCGCCTCATGGAGGAGGACAATTACCCCGATTTCAGGGAGTATGTCTACGGGTGGAAGGAGGTGGTCGGTCCTGCGCATTTTACCATCAGCAGGATACGGCCACCCGGCGAGCCACCGGACCAGGAGACACCAAGGCATTCAGATGAGGACGAGCCCCCAGGAGAGGACTGAGGGAGAGGACTGGCCGGATGCGGACCGGACGGATGCGGCGGACCAGGAGGGCTGGACGGCAACCGGACGGATGCAGACCGGCCAGGAGGCCTTAAAGGTGCTGCCCCACCAGTAAGGTGCACATCCGTGCACTGGGCAGCACCACAGATTTTTATTTTTATTTTCTTTTGATGTACCCCAGAGGTTATAAGGTACCCCCCTTACTGTTGGATAATAAGAGTTTATACAAATAAAGTGTTGTTTTTTGGCGGTGGTGGGCGTGCGTAAACCCAACGTATCAACCCACCACCGCCGAGCCCCGTATGCCAGAGATGGCAGGAAGGGGGAAATAAAAAAAAAAAAAAAAAAAAAGTTAACCCGAACCTCGACGTCATGGAGCTGAGCCAATTCACCGGATTTCAGTGGATTCAGCGGATCAGGCGGCGTGTTATGTCAGATGGGGGAGGATATCCTTCGCCCTCGTCTCGTCATACATGCCGCCGAAGCAAAGGATAGAGGAGAGTGTTGCCGCAGAGGAGGCCATGACACAACGCTATAGGAGTTTGGTGGTCTGCTCCGACACCAATTCGTGGAGCACGACCTGGGGTTCGGTTCACACAGACGCCAGAGGAAGAGTGATGGATGAGACCGTGGCGAGGTGTCAACTCATAGTGGTTAATGAGCCCTCTGGTCACACGTTCGTTGGAGCTAGAGGTCAGAGCTGGATTGACGTGACACTCGCCACGGCCACCATGGCGAGGCGCATAGCGGACTGGACCCTACGGTCTGACACGAGCTCCAACCACCGGGTCATCGCCTTCAGTGTGGTAGAGGAGGAAGGTGAAGTCCTTCCGGTTGAGAAGGGCTTCGTGACCCGTACTGCGAACTGGGGAGCTTTCTCCAGTGAACTGGAGGGAATACTGGTAGAAAAACAATGGGAAGAGATGGCGCCGATGGAAGGAGAGTCAGCGATAGACCGCAGTGTGGCGAAGCTGACGGGCGCCATCACAGACGCGGCCAGTATGACCCTCCAGCGCCGCAGAGCGAGAGCGCGTACGGTCCCATGGTGGACCCCTGCCCTGACGCTCCTCAACAGGGAGTACTACAGGGCCAGGCGCAGGTACCAGGAGTGCAGGGATAAGGAGAGGAGACCTGCACTCCGAGATGAGTCCAAACAGAGGTACAAGGCATACCGAAACGGAGTGCGTCACCGGAAGAAGGAATCCTGGGACGAATTCATCGTCAAGGAGACAGAAAAGAATCCCTGGGGTATCCCGTACTGGGTGGCACTGGGCAAGGCGAAGCCGCTCACCATGGTGGCGGCTCTCAGAGTGGGAGATGCCCAGGCAACCACCCTGGAGGAGACGGCCAAGATGTACGTGGATTACACCTACCCCAGGGACGATCCATCCCAGGATACCGACGAAGGTAGGATGGTGAGACGCACCACGGTGTGCCCTCCGGGTACCGATTATTGTACGCCATGGGACTTATGTGACCTTCGCCTTGCCGTGGAGAGGCAGAGGATCGGCAGAGCCCCAGGACTCGACGGAATAGATGCCGCGATCCTGAGGAAAAGCTCACCCCTCGTTGAGGACGACCTTCTGGGAATCTTCAACGAGTTTCTGAACCAGGGGCGCTTCCTTTCATTTGAGACTCATCTAAAAGGGAGGAGGTAAGGATAAGAAGGATCCTAAGGCGTATAGGCCGATATGCCTCCTCCCAGTCGTCAGTAAGGTCCTGGAGAGCCTGATGGTTAATAGCCTGAGACCGGTCCTCATTGCAGCAAGCCACACACGGCAGTTCGGCTCGACCCGTGGCAAGGGAACGACGGATGCACTGCTGAGAGTGCGCAGGGATGTTGAAGAGAAGGCGGAGAAGTATGTCATGCTTGTACTGTTCGACATATCCTCCGCCTTCGTGTGTGGTGGCCCTGCGTACTTCAGCGGTTGCAGGAGCTCGACACCTCCAGCAACTTGTACTCCCTCGTAAGTAGTTACCTCAACGACAGGAGCGTGAAGATCAGATGGAACTACTATGAGATCGAGGAGAAGATCGAGAGAGGATGTCCACAAGGGTCGGTCCTTGGGCCATCCCTGTGGAAGTTGGTCTTCGATCAGTTGCTGGGGGAGAAGGGTTCCTTGCCACGGCCTACGTCGACGACCTGGCAGTCATCATGGCCGAGAACAGCAGGGCCAGGCTGAAGACGGTAGCGGAGAGGTGCGCCAGTCTCGTGGCAGGATGGTGCGTGAGGAGAAAACTGAGTATGGCCGCCGCCAAGACCCAGGCCATACTCCTCAGAGGCTCCACTGACAGTGCTCACCCTATCATAATGGATATAGGAGGAGAAAGAGTGAGACTGGGCGAGGAGGTGAAGTATTTGGGCGTGAAGTTCAGAAGAAACTTCGATGCCGCTCCTCACCTGGGATACTTGAAAGATAGGGTGACCCTGTCACTCAATAGATTATCGAGAATAGGGGGTGCATTCTGGGGCCTCAGGTACCCGGCAACGATGACTATTTATAAAGGCGTGGTCTTGGGTATCCTGAGGTATGCATCCCCGGCGTGGAGCCGAAACCTCACGCAGCTACAGAAGAGGAGACTGGCGACGATCCAGAAATTGGCCCTGCTGAAAGTCACCAAGTCGTACAGAACGGTGTCGCTTGAGGCGGTGCAGGTGCTGGCGGGAGCGATGCCCCTGAAGCTCATCCTCAAGGAGGATAGGTTGATATACGAGGTGAAGAGGCAGGGGCTGACGGCGCTCCCGGAGAGACTCCGAGAGAGAGTCTGCGAGAACCCCAACAGATGGAAGAAGATGGTGAGGGAGGATACCATAGGAGAGTGGAATGGACGGTGGGTGGTAAGCCAGAAGGGCTCTACTTTGAGGAAGTTTTTCCCCACCGTCCAGTTGAGATTGTCTGCAACATGGGTCCTCCCGGACTACTGGGTATCGCAGATGCTGACAGGCCATGGCGGGTTCCGGGGAAAGCTCTTTGAGCATAAGATAATGGTCGACCCCCTCTGCCCCGTCTGTGGAGTCCCCGAGACAGCAGAACACGTGATCGTTTCCTACACCGCGATGGACAGACACCGTTCCAGGTTGTCGGCAAAAACTGGGATGAACACCCTCGCCGAGGACGACTTCTCCCGGTTGATGGAAGAAGAGAACTATCCCTTCTTCAGGGAGTTCGTCTACGGGTGGAAGGACGTGGTCGGGCCTGCGCATTTCAACCTTGGCAGGACCCGGTCCCTCGGCGAGCCACCAGATGAGCCACCAGACGAGCCACCGGATGAGGAGCCGGAAGGAGAGCCAGACGAGGATGGCCCCCTGGAGGAGATGGAGGACCGGACAGATGTGGACTGGCCGGATGACCAGACGGATGCGGCGGACCAGGAAGGCTGGACGGCACTCGGACGGATGCAGACCGGCCAGGAGGCCTAAAAGGTGCTGCCCCATTAGTAAGGTGCACATCCGTGCACCGGGCAGCACCACAGATTTTTATTTTATTTATTTTTTATTTGTACCCAGACGATTAGATTAAACGGTACCCCCAAAATTTATTTTGTATAATAAGATGGATTGTTGAATAAAGAGTAGTTTTTTGGCAGTGGTGGGCGTGCGTAAACCCAACGTATCAACCCGCCACTGCCGAACCCCGTATGCCAGCAATGGCAGGTAGGGGGAGGAAAAAAAAAAAAAAAAAAAAGATCAAAGACAGTAGTGTATGTTTATAACCCCCTGCAATCCAGCCACAGCTCGAGCTCCCTACACTTGTCTTGGGTGTTTTTTGAGGTCCACACAGTACTCCGCCTCTGTCGTTCGCGAGTCCATATTGCCTGATAGACATATATGGGCTCCCCAGGGGGTACCACTTGGAGGTGACAGTAGGCGTTGATAGGGATGAGGGGCACTGTGGCTCCGGCAGTGAGTAGGGCAGTATAGCCTTTGCCATCCGCAAGGAGTGAGGGAGACACTCGCACCCATCTCCCACTCCAGCGCTCCCCGTTACCCTACCCATTATACCCCCCTCCCTATAATTATATAATTATAATCATTCATTTATTGTTTCAAAAA
The DNA here is from genome assembly GCA_037127475.1 of Arma custos. Taxonomy (NCBI): domain Eukaryota; kingdom Metazoa; phylum Arthropoda; class Insecta; order Hemiptera; family Pentatomidae; genus Arma; species Arma custos. Next base: position 130,306 of record JBBAGI010000126.1, read on the forward strand.
ACACCTACAGAAAATTGTAAAAAGTTTTATAAACTATAAGAAAAGAAACTATATGCAGAAGGCGGTACAAATGACAAGTAGCGACTGGCAAGCACGATTTGTCGTATGTAATACGACGTCGAAATCTGCGAGCAGCGCTCGGGTTGGTGCGTTAGAGAATGCCAACCGCACACGAGCGGTGCTCCTTCAAAATCATTAACCGGTTAAGAAATAAAACAATTGATTATTAATTAAATTAACTTATTTAATGTTGATGATACATGTGTATTATCAGTCAACACCAATCCAGTTATTGCATCCCAAAGCCTCCAATCCCATATCACTGATCTTGAAGAATGATGTCAAAACTATTAAAATAAATTCTCAAAAATCGCATCAAATCACTTTTATCTTATGTCGTAAACCAATGACTTCCTGCCCTTTAGTATCCTTTAATAATATCCCGCTAGTGCCTGTAGAACAGATCCAATACTTAGGGTTGTACCTCGACAAACGATTAACCTGGAATCCTCATACAAGATTGAAAAGACAAGAAACCGCTCGAGAAGAAACGTTTCAGGCTACTTTAACACTTACTAGACAAACGCTCTAAGCTCCCAATTAACTACAAAAGACTCATCTACATGACCATCATACGACCTATTTGGACTTACGGAGTAGAGCTTTGGGGCTCCACTAAGCCATCGAATTCCTCTCGTATCCAATTCTTACAATTCAAAATCCTTCGTAAAATCCTCAATGCTCCTTATTTTGTTAAGAATAAAGTCATCCATAACGACCTTAATGTTCCATTTGTTGCTGACGTGGCCCAAACGCGGTATCCATCCTTTCATAACAAACTTCATTCTCACTCAAACCCTCTAGTTTCAAACCTAGCTTCCTCTTCAATTCCCGATAATCCTCCAAGGCGTCTGAAAAGAAGATGGCCACGTGACCTTTTTAGTTGAACTTGTGATTTGAGTACTACCAGTGGGTAGTTTCTCTACTTGTCATTAAGTATCACTTAGCCTATTTATTTGTTATGTTATTGTAATACAGTTGTAAATATCAATAAATATATTAAAGAAAAAAATACAGTTGTAAATATCAATAAATATATTAAAGAAAAAAAATACAGTTGTAAATATCAATAAATATATAAAAGAAAAACAACTTATTTCAAGTAAAGAATCAATTTGTGCTATTATAGGCACCTTTTCTTCAATAAAAAATAATGGAAGCCTTCGGATTCTATCTACTTTTATTATTGTGTGGTGATCTGTATGATTTATTATTGAATCGTTAGAGATTTATTGTTAACTTGTACCTTCTAAGAATTATTAGAGAGTTAAACATTGACCTGCGATGTTGTTAAGGTTAGATCTACTTATGTGTACGAAATAACGGCGTACCATTGGACGATGTCAAGGAGAGGGGGAGAGTGGAGAGATTTGGATTAGACATACAGAGCTTTAAGCTTGGTCACTTTGGTTCCGGACTTCAGATAGCTTAGACGTGCTCTTTCTCTCTCTCTCTCTCTAGACCTTATTCAGGCTTGTATAAGAAATCATATATTATTGTACTTTGATTTATGAAACTATTGTTTGCATGTATATATGTATATTATTTGTGAAAATATATTTTACATTGGGTCCCTTATTATTGTACTGGCTTTGTTTCTCCTACTGTCGGTCCACGAGCCTATTTTGAGCCCATTTTATATATCCAGGGAGAAGGGCCAATACAAATTGGTAGCAGAGCGTGGTTCTGGAAAAATTAATTAACGTGGTGTTTAATTTAATATAATAAGTTGAGGTGATTAAATTTGTGAAATTTTTTTTTTTTTGGGCTAAAATTTTAAGTAAGTAATTATTAAATATGGTGCTAATGGAGGAACTTGCAAAAAAATTAGACGCGATCCAGCAGGATAATGAGGGGTTGCGTGAGGATAATCAAAAATTGGTAGGTCAAAATTCAGAATTAAAAAATGAGATAGCCGCTTTAAAAGAATTCATTCATTCAACACGAAATTTGAGGATATGGTAGAAAAAATTAATAAATTAGCTAAACCCCAAATCGTCGGTAATGAATCTTGCGACTCTGTAGAAATAAATATTAATATAACTGAGAGAGAGGATAATAATAAAAATAATGAATTAAAAGAAAATGATACAAGCCTTTTAAGCACCACTTTAAAATTGCCCAATAATTTAGACAATGTTAAATTGAAAAAAGAGAATCGCCGGTTAAATAAATGTTTGAAAGATAAAGATAAACTTGGAACGCTTAATCCTAAAAGTAATCCTATAAGAGTCAATACTAGGAACCATCTAAATGCGTCAAAACATAGCAAGCCTGAGAAAGGTAAATCACCACGTCCAGGAAATAAAAATCACTTTAATAAAATTAATAAAAACGTATTTTACGGAATGAATTATAAAAATTATAAAAATAAAAGAAATTATAATAATAAGTATAATCATCAATTCGGGCTAACTAAGGTTAATAATAAAAATTATAACAATGGAAATTATTATAAATCTAACAAAGGGCATAATAATAAAAATTATATTAAAGGGCGTAATTATAAAAATTATAACTTCGGGCGTAATATAAATAATAATCGCAATTATAATATGGGGCATAATAATAATCACTATAATTATAAGAGGGGACGTCTTAAAAACCATTATAATTATAATAGGAACCCGTGGAAGAAAAAAAATTTTAAATTCTTATCTGACAAAAAGTCTAAAGCGGCGCCCCCTCACTACGTAAATTTGCCCGATAAACTAAACACGGCAATCCGTGCGGCGAATACGGCTTTAAATAATTAATCTACGTCTAAGAAATTAAAAAAAAAAGTATATGAACCGGGCCTAATTAATGTTTGTGTTATGTATTAATAATAAAATTTATCGTCGTTTATGAAAAATATAATTAATGTTAAAAGGGACTATAAAATTATTAATAATAATAATTAAAAATAATTTGTCGTCGTTAAGTTTTGATATTGATAATGAATATTTTTAAGGGACTATGTATATTAATAATAAAAAATAATTTATCGTTGTTAAGTATTGATAAAAAATTTTGAAAAATAATTATATTTATAAGGGATTTATGGGGCATAATAATAATCACTATAATTATAAGAGGGGACGTCTTAAAAACCATTATAATTATAATAGGAACCCGTGGAAGAAAAAAATTTTTAAATTCTTATCTGACAAAAAGTCTAAAGCGGCGCCCCCTCACTACGTAAATTTGCCCGATAAACTAAACACGGCAATCCGTGCGGCGAATACGGAGCTCGCCTAGCTGCCTCGTGTTTTATTCGCCCTGAAGATGGCCTACATTGTAGGCCGAAACGTCGGCACATAATAAATAAGTTTTGCTTATTTTGGTGTTTTCTTTGACTGCACCCCCAACTATTTCTCCCTTAAACTTGATTTATTTTATTGATTATCTATAGATATAATTGATTTTGTTGAAAGATATAATATGTTATCTTGTATGTATATGTTGTATGAAAGAAATTTATGGTTTATGTTTGTAAAATGTTGTAAATTTGTTATGGGCAACGAAGAAAACAAAAATAATAATGGCCAAGTTTCTTCGAAATATTTTATTTGAGTATGTTATGGTTATGTAATATATGATATTATTAGTATGAACTTATGAATTATGATTATGTTTGGTATAGAAACAATTTAAGTAATTGATTGGTATTATGATTAAATTTTAATTAATTGATTGAGATATGATATGATTATTGACCATTTGATTATATTTTGGTATAGGAAAAGGTTTAATTAATTTAACAATATTATGATTATGTACAAATTAATTGATTAATATTATAATTATGATGATTATGTACAATGTAATTAAAGATGTTGGCAGGCATCTTATATTGTCAAATGACAGAAATTATCCAAGTTTAATTTACAGATAGACAACATTGTTGATCGTGCGGAATCACGGTAAACTACATTTTGATTCTCGATCTTCTATCATCGATCCAGAGAGAATCCAGAGATCTTGCAGGAACGTCTCAAGAAAAGAAAACTACGAGCCAGAAAACGTCGAGACTGGACTTCAGGGACCAACACTTCACATCAAGAAGACACAAGTATTTGTAAATTATTTAGTATTTGTATAAATTCAATAATTAATATGGGGAAAGTTAAACAAGTTTTATTTTTACTAATTGATAAATGTAGAAAATTGTAAAAAAAATTTTTTTAAGATATTGAGTGAAAATTAATATGAGAATCATTAAAAACAAAAAAGAAAGAAAGAGAAAACTGAAGTTTTTTTCACATGTATTTAAGTTGATTTTCGGCTTTGCCAAAAGCAAGATCAACTTATATAGATGTTTTTTTGTTTCAGTAGTAAGAAAGAAAAAAAAATATAATAAAATAAAACATTAATTAATAAAGAATTAAAAGGGACTGAATTATATAATAAATTGAAGTTTTGAATTGTGTATAATTGAATTGAATTTATGGATATTTGGAATTTAGAATGAATTGAATTGTCTAAGAATATTGTTAAATTTTAGTAATTGGATACTTTATTTTGTTGAGAGTTAAAAAATTTTGAAAATTTTTTTTTTTGGAAAAATTGAATTGAATATGATGAATATTTTGAATTTGAAATGATTTGAGTTGTATAGAGTATTGGTATATTAAGTATATATTACAGAGGGACCTTGAATTGTAAAGAAAAATTTTGATGATGGATTTTAATTCAGTAATGGATTATATGCGTCTTCGTGTTAAAATGTGCAAGTGGTCTCTAGATTTAAGATAATTTTAGTATTATTAATTTAGAATAATTTGTGTTTGTATTGGGTAATATGTATATATAAATCAAATAATAATTATAAATCACCACATATTACACCCCCACACTTTCTATTTTATGGGCAGAAATTTTGATGGTTAGTTTCCATAAATTAAGGGTCCCACATTTTACTCCGATGTGCTTCTTCCTGCATTTTGATGTTTAATTTGACCTTGGGTTCCTTCTGTGGCGTGGAAAGGATATGTGGAGTATTTGTGTCCTTCCTATAAATGGCACGGGCTAACTGAATGAATGGCAGACCCATTCATGAGGTTAATCCTGTTGGCCTGATCCTGTCGGAAGATGCTCCTGGTCTATGGATCGGGTGGCCATTTTCCATACCCTTCCTGGGGTAGGCGTGCGACACGACTCCACCCTCGACATTGACACACATGGACGACTTGATAAAAATTTTATGTTGGGATGATATATATATACATATTTTTGGTGTGTGTGTCTACCATAGATATAGCACTAGCACTTCTAGCATATAGACAAGGCAATTTGCACATCGAGTTTTGGTAACTGCCCAAGTTATCTTTGTTTTCATCGCATATATGCTATCAAAAATTGAAGTCATCAATTTTTTTTTCTCAAGAGGGGGGGGTAATGTGGTGATCTGTATGATTTATTATTGAATCGTTAGAGATTTATTGTTAACTTGTACCTTCTAAGAATTATTAGAGAGTTAAACATTGACCTGCGATGTTGTTAAGGTTAGATCTAATTATGTGTACGAAATAACGGCGTACCATTGGACGATGTCAAGGAGAGGGGGAGAGTGGAGAGATTTGGATTAGACATACAGAGCTTTAAGCTTGGTCACTTTGGTTCCGGACTTCAGATAGCTTAGACGTGCTCTTTCTCTCTCTCTCTCTCTAGACCTTATTCAGGCTTGTATAAGAAATCATATATTATTGTACTTTGATTTATGAAACTATTGTTTGCATGTATATATGTATATTATTTGTGAAAATATATTTTACATTGGGTCCCTTATTTTTGTACTGGCTTTGTTTCTCCTACTGTCGGTCCACGAGCCTATTTTGAGCCCATTTTATATATCCAGGGAGAAGGGCCAATACAATTGTCTCATTGTTTATTGCTCAAAACTTGAAAATTATTAAAATTTTACTGAAAACACACCCCTTCGTTTTACAAATTTTACCTATTCTAATTTTACAGTTACAATTTCAGGTTCGTACTTTTTCATTGTTCATTATCGTATTACTTTACTGTTCAAAAACGATAAAAGTTATCAATTTCATATATATTTAAAGCTGTTGTCAAGAGCAACATAAAGTACTATCGGTTTTGACTATTTAATCACTGCTTCATAAATTATGCTTCCTTTAAACCAAAAATGTCAACTCCGTTCCCATTAAGCGGTCTTTATTGTAACATTTTTATTCGTACCGGTAATTACGTTTTTGGTACGGTACTGACTTTATGGATTAGTTTACTGAAAAAGTAAATAAATAATAATAAAAATGATTGTATTGTTATGAAAATCTTTCTTGAAAATTTTTATGGTTATTTATTTTTAGTTACAGAATAGACTTTTAGTCAATATTTTTCTTTTTGCCCGACTAGGGCGTAGTTTTATATCCGTTTCTAATGCCACAAAATTTGATAATTTTCATTTATTTTAGTTAAATAACAGTCATGGGTTATAAACAAAATATTTTGTCTCTTGGGTTTAAAAAAAAATAACCAAATCCATAAAAACTTTTTCAAGAACAATTTTTGTAAGGATAAAATAGGAGTAGTACAAATAGGCGGGTTGAGCCGGAGCCGTGACCTTGAGGTCATTGTCTGCTGTAGCAGGGTCGTGGTCGTGACCTTGAGATGACCTTGAGGGTGGGAGGGGTGTAAGGCAGGGCGAGGGGGTGTTGACCTTGAGGTAGGTCCAGGTGTGCAAATTAAGATTTGGCAACGTCGCAGATGAGATGTGGCAACAGCGCAGTAGAAACTAGGTCATGGTTTGTTCTGAATGGATGACGCATGTGACGTCATTTTTTATGAATGGAAGTGTGACGTCATCTTATGAATGGAAGAGAAACTAGGTCACGGTTTGTTCTGAATAGATGTTGGTCATGTGACGTCATTTTATGAATGGAATAGTTGAATGGGCGTGTGACGTCATCTTATGAATGAGAGCGTGATGTAATTTGTCTTTGTGAATGGGATAAGAGTTATGAATGAACCACAGTAGTACAAGTAAGGCAGGGCGAGGGGGTGTTGACCTTGAGGTAGGTCCAGGTGTGCAAATTAAGATTTGGCAACGTCGCAGATGAGATGTGGCAACAGCGCAGTAGAAACTAGGTCATGGTTTGTTCTGAATGGATGACGCATGTGACGTCATTTTTTATGAATGGAAGTGTGACGTCATCTTATGAATGGAAGAGAAACTAGGTCACGGTTTGTTCTGAATGGATGTTGGTCATGTGACGTCATTTTATGAATGGAATAGTTGAATGGGCGTGTGACGTCATCTTATGAATGAGAGCGTGATGTAATTTGTCTTTGTGAATGGGATAAGAGTTATGAATGAACCACAGTAGTACAAATAGGCGGGTTGAGCCGGAGCCGTGACCTTGAGGTCATTGTCTGCTGTAGCAGGGTCGTGGTCGTGACCTTGAGATGACCTTGAGGGTGGGAGGGGTGTAAGGCAGGGCGAGGGGTGTTGACCTTGAGGTAGGTCCAGGTGTGCAAATTAAGATTTGGCAACGTCGCAGATGAGATGTGGCAACAGCGCAGTAGAAACTAGGTCATGGTTTGTTCTGAATGGATGACGCATGTGACGTCATTTTTTATGAATGGAAGTGTGACGTCATCTTATGAATGGAAGAGAAACTAGGTCACGGTTTGTTCTGAATGGATGTTGGTCATGTGACGTCATTTTATGAATGGAATAGTTGAATGGGCGTGTGACGTCATCTTATGAATGAGAGCGTGATGTAATTTGTCTTTGTGAATGGGATAAGAGTTATGAATGAACCACAGTAGTACAAATAGGCGGGTTGAGCCGGAGCCGTGACCTTGAGGTCATTGTCTGCTGTAGCAGGGTCGTGGTCGTGACCTTGAGATGACCTTGAGGGTGGGAGGGGTGTAAGGCAGGGCGAGGGGTGTTGACCTTGAGGTAGGTCCAGGTGTGCAAATTAAGATTTGGCAACGTCGCAGATGAGATGTGGCAACAGCGCAGTAGAAACTAGGTCATGGTTTGTTCTGAATGGATGACGCATGTGACGTCATTTTTTATGAATGGAAGTGTGACGTCATCTTATGAATGGAAGAGAAACTAGGTCACGGTTTGTTCTGAATGGATGTTGGTCATGTGACGTCATTTTATGAATGGAATAGTTGAATGGGCGTGTGACGTCATCTTATGAATGAGAGCGTGATGTAATTTGTCTTTGTGAATGGGATAAGAGTTATGAATGAACCACAGTAGTACAAATAGGCGGGTTGAGCCGGAGCCGTGACCTTGAGGTCATTGTCTGCTGTAGCAGGGTCGTGGTCGTGACCTTGAGATGACCTTGAGGGTGGGAGGGGTGTAAGGCAGGGCGAGGGGGTGTTGACCTTGAGGTAGGTCCAGGTGTGCAAATTAAGATTTGGCAACGTCGCAGATGAGATGTGGCAACAGCGCAGTAGAAACTAGGTCATGGTTTGTTCTGAATGGATGACGCATGTGACGTCATTTTTTATGAATGGAAGTGTGACGTCATCTTATGAATGGAAGAGAAACTAGGTCACGGTTTGTTCTGAATGGATGTTGGTCATGTGACGTCATTTTATGAATGGAATAGTTGAATGGGCGTGTGACGTCATCTTATGAATGAGAGCGTGATGTAATTTGTCTTTGTGAATGGGATAAGAGTTATGAATGAACCACAGTAGTACAAATAGGCGGGTTGAGCCGGAGCCGTGACCTTGAGGTCATTGTCTGCTGTAGCAGGGTCGTGGTCGTGACCTTGAGATGACCTTGAGGGTGGGAGGGGTGTAAGGCAGGACGAGGGGGTGTTGACCTTGAGGTAGGTCGAGGTGTGCAAATTAAGATTTGGCAACGTCGCAGATGAGATGTGGCAACAGCGCAGTAGAAACTAGGTCATGGTTTGTTCTGAATGGATGTTGGTCATTTTATGAATGGAATAGTTGAATGGGCGTGTGACGTCATCTTATGAATGGATGAACTGAATGGTAGTGTGACGTAATTTGTCTTTATGAATGAGTTATGAATGGGATGCTTTTGAGATTATGACTGAGACGGGAGTTGCTTTTATGAATGGGATTAGGCTTGCTTTTGAGATAGGCTATTGGATGACGTTTCATTGATTTAGACTATTTAGCTTTTATGAGCTTGGATGACGTATGTGTTCCTCCTGAACTTTAGTAATATATAGGAAATTTTTTTGAGGAAAAGGATATGTGAAAGAAAAAAAAATACAGTTGTACAAAACATTTATTTTATACATCATATTCTTAAACATATTTTTTGTTACTTTTCATGTACTCTAATTTTCTCATTTAAGTAAACAATAATAATACTACAAGTAGACATTCTTGAAATAAATCTAGTACTCTAATTACAGGTCTTTACTAACTAAATATAAATTTAAGTAAACAATAATAATACTAGTATACAATCATTAATTGGTTCTTATACATTTACAATGTTAGATTCGTTGTTTCATTGAGGCTATAGTGGCCATAAGGGAGAGTGGTTTCATCGTGTAATGTATATCTTTTATTATCAAATGAGCATAATGACTTTTTATTTATCAGTGTGGTTTGAACGTTATGCTTTTTAGATTGAATTGTATAAAATGAAGAATATAGACTTTTGCTGTCTTTAAATGTGTTTAGGTAATCGCTAAAAGTAAAATCGTTAACTGCCGATTTTTTTATTCCCTTTGACTTTTTAACCGTTATATCATTCTTTGTTATGTACGAATACATTTTGGGCCTCAATCCGACAAACTCTACTATAGGATCTCCAAAAGTTTCATCTTTCAACAAACCTACGACTTTTTTATTTTTTTCAGATTAACAGAAATGAGAAGTGGGAAAATTGCTTGTATCAAAATATTTATTTAACTCTCCAGAAATATCGGAATAAATATCTTCAGTCCTAATATTGTATAAAAATGAATCGGTGTCGGTATAACATAAAGTAACATTTTCTACACCATATTTTTTCAAAAACACATTGTAGTGGTAATGATACATCAAAACTTTGCTCAAGTCCAACACTGCAAATCCCACGTACAAGGGTTTATCAAAAATAATGCTTTCTTTTTCCAGCTGAACCGCTGTAACATTATCTGCAAATATAATCCTGCCTTTAAAATTTGGTTTATTGACTTGACGAAATAATGATTTTTCATTTGTTACTATTTTTAAATCGATTCTGTTGCGCACGTTTTCCATAAATTTGCCGAAGCAGCTGTTATTCATCAATTTGTAAAAATCTGACTCGAATGTATTTTTTGCTGATGCTCTCATCATTGAATTAATTTCTATGTATGGAGCCAACCATTTTTTTTGTTTAAACTTCAACACTCTATGAATTTTTGAAATCTTTACCCCGAGTTGTAGGGCTTGTTTTAAATTCACATAATGTACTATGTAACGTGTTTTGGGCATCAAAGTCGTCAATAGTTTAACTGTTTTAGTATTAGGTGGATTATTTTTTTCGGGTAAAAAAGGTAATTGAGAAAGATTATCATGAATTTCTTTGGGGTATTCAACATCAACGTCTAGCACATAACCGGTTTCTGATTCATTTTCAACATCTAATACATTTAATTTTTCATCAACCCACTCAAAATCTGTATACGGCAAGGGAAGGTTCATGGCATAACCGTAAAGATTGTTGACATCTACGTAAAGTAAATAATTACTGGGTTTAGTCGAGTCATATTCATTTAGATATTTATTGTTAGCTTTCGCATACCGAGAAACAACTTGGCAAATGCCTCCCCTTATTCCCTTTTCAAAAAACTGAACCATATCAATATCTTTTATTACATCTAATTTTATTTTCGTGTATTTCAACATTGCATTCCAAGATAACTGTGGCAAAGTAAAAAACCATGCAGGATCTAGTCGATAAATTTGTTGACAGAGAAGTCGAAAGGCTTCAAAAACTTCGCACAACAAAATTACATCTGTTTGTATATACAATTCCGCATAATCTTTTAGTGTTTGGATGTTGAAGACTTTCCAGACACTTTTCGCGTGCTCATAGTCCACGTCGCTAATTGATGTTTTTGTTAAATCATTAAAAAATGAATTTTTGGAAGGTAGTCGAGTTTCGTTTAGACGATCAAAAGAATTAAAATAATTGTACGGAAATATGCCTTTCCTTGTCAATAATTTAATTTTGTTTTCATCATTAATAATATTTGCCATATGTGGAAATATATCAGTAATTGATTTAGATTTATTTTGCAAATTGTTCACTAATGTTTCCAAACTTGATGATAGAAATTTAAACGAGTCAACAAATCGTATTTTTGTACTACATCCTTTAAATTTTATGCTGAAACTTATATATTTTTCAGAATTACTAGGAATTACGCTGATATTTTCACAACGGCCCAAGAAAGGGATTATAAAATGAGAATCGTAACCCTGTAAGTTGTGCATAAAAACAGGTATAAAATCGGGCTTTTTTGCTCTTAAATTACAAGCATTATGTGCTGGTCCAACAAATTTTCCTGATAAGTGACAGTGATGTCGTACTCGATCGTGTTCGTCTAAAGGGTATTGACATAAGATGCAATCTTTAGCAGAATAAAATATTTTACTTTCCCCTTTGCTCATTTCTTCCATTCGCATAGTATTACCGTATATTTTATCCGCTTCAACAACTATAGATTCGAGTTTTTCTAAAAACGCTAGCATACAGTTTTCTCCCGTATAAACAAACGGTTTACATTCAAACATTTTTGACTTGACCAGAAGTGAAACTGAAAAAGCACGATGCTCATGAACAGCTTTGTTCCAAGATGTTGACGGATTAGGAATAGGCCCCGAAATTGGTATCAAAAGAGATTCAATATCTGCATAAACTACGATTGGAATGGATTGTGTATATTCCACATGTTTAAATTCAATTTTTTCTTCTTTCGGAAAGTCAGATCGAATTGGTTTGTGATCACGGCAAAATAATTCGTGTTCGTCTTTTCGCTCATCGCCTTTTTTCCCATACTTGTTTACGTACGTCCTTGGAAATACGGTCAGACATCTACGACAGATTGAATAAGCGCGTTTTGACAAAGATATTTGAGAACTTACTAATCGTGAAAGATTTGTGATCAAACAGTAGTGAAAATTTTCTCCATTTTGTAAATACAACAGATCAAACGTTTTATCATAATTACTTTTTTTACTGATTCTAATTGGATAAACATTATTTTTATCATCTAAGCCATAAACATTAATAGACAGGTTATTTAAATTTTCGAATCGATTGATATCGCTAATTGGAGTCGGGAACGATATAGAATCAAAAGAATATGGAGTATGAATATTTTTGTACGCGTTAAAGTCATTTGATCTAATATTATCACTAAGTAAAGCTAAACGAAAGCAATCGTTAGTATTATTTTTTACATTTATAACACAACGTTTGTCTCGTATTTTTTTAGGTAATTCAATATATTGAGACCCTCCGAAAGGCTTAAATTTAGTTAAATGTAGGCAGATATAGTTTGCAGAGGTATACATCCAACCGGAACCTTTTTTTTCAAACTCATCCTGTTCCTCTAAAATTTTATCAAAAATTGTTTCAATGTAATTTTCGAGGTTTATAGAAACATCTATCGTACTAACTTTCGATTTAAAATTAAAATCTGTTCTTTCACTAATAGTATTTTCGTTTTTCTTAATATATGTACATTCTAACATTATGTTTAATTTTAGATTTTTCCATTCATCTACATAATTATTTAGTAACTTTACTAAAACCTCTTTTTTCTTATTAAAAAATTCTGAAGCTAATAATTTTTTATTATCGTTAGGAATGTAAACATCTTCAACCGCATTTCCTAAGGAAGCTTTAATAATCCCATTTTCTTGAGCTACCGTATTCCCTCGCATCTGTCTACTAAAAATGCTATATTTTCTTTTTTTCATTGGTATCTCCATTGTGTTCACGTCGGGTGTATTATTACTACTAACCCCAAATTGACAAGTTAATTTATGCCGTTCAAAGTTAAACTTTTTGCTAAATTCTTTCCTACAGCCTCGACAATAGTAAAACAACGATTGACATCTATGTCGCCAGTTTGTAAGCAATAATCCACAATGAGCACATAAATAATTATTTCCGTTACTTTTATTATTCATTTTTAATCTAAAAACATACTTGGTCAAACAAATACTAAAATATATATACACTACCCCCTAAAAGTAATATTAAAAAAACAAAAACAATTGTAGCCTAACCTGATTCAACCTTTTTTTTTTTGTTTACATAAACTTTATGTCATAAGCATTTTTCTTCTTTCCCATATATTGAATTTTTAGCTGTCCTAAAACAGAAAATAATCACTTGGCTAAGTAAAAAAAAAAAAAAATATATAACTTTTTTTCTTTATATGTTTAAAATGTAAGAATGTACCTTCATAGTTGAATATTTCTTCTTCTGTAAATGCGTAGACATATCTTTTAGGTAGAAAGATTCTTATTTTTTCTTTTTCTCCTTCATCTAATAATATTGCTTCAATTGATGGGCCATACTCCGTCTCCTTCTTCGAAAGTTGTAGAATTTGATACGTCCGTCCTATAATTAATTCTCCAATATTTTTATATGCGGGTTTAATTTCATTTAATTTTTTCAGGAGTGACATCTAAAAAAAAAAAATTAAAATCATATACTTAGTTAGTAAACAGATATTCGAGTAAAATAAAATTAAAAAAAAAAAACTTACTTTACTGCAGTTGTAATGGAAACTGAAGACGTTGAGACTATGAACTTATACTAGCATAGTGGCTGACTGATGAGAAGATAGAAAAGGCGAGGGCTTATAAATACGATAAGGTGCTGCGTCAGATGCTGATCAGGTCAGTCGGTATTTGGGTCCGCTTTCAGTAGAGTGTGAGTGAGTAGACTTATTCCAGACATGTCGTCAGCAGTTCTTGATTTACAGGCTTATCGTTTGGATACGAAAAAGCTGATAGTGAAAGAACTGTCAGTAGTTAGCTTAAATTACGAGCACTCTAGTCATTGGATTTTTAAACCGCCTCAAGGAGCCGAAAATGCTGATCGGCTAAAGACAAATCTCTGGGTAAAAAAACATCTTCATGGTCTGGAATGGGACTATGGTGATGTAAATTATGAATCTTTGAAAAATGTTTTACTATCCGTTGCAGAAAACTATGACGTATTATGGGGAAAAGGAATAGAAAAGTGTAAGTTTATAGAAGACCTTATTGATAAACCTGTTTATGATTTGCACGACTTTGGATGCCCCAATCTGAAACAGTTGGAATATGATAAGATAGCATGTCATTATCATTTAGACACTTCATTCGTTTGCTCTTTAAATCAAGCTCATCGTCTGGCTGCATGGGTAAATAAAAATAGCGAGGCTGTAGATTTCACTAAAAGAGACGTTCGTAAACGAACGTATAGAGACAATTCTTCTTCTCCTCATCATATGCTGTCATTTGCTGGATTTATACGTGGAGTCAAAAATAGTGTTAAATGTGTATACTGTGGACTGTTGTATGACACCGATTCGTTAATAAACCCTCTCAATTACCATAGGGCGTGTAGCCCGCATTGTTTATGGTTTGAGGAGGAGTCTTTTTAATTAAAATATGTTAAATATTGTATTTACTAAATCAGTATTTCATTTAGATTTATTTTGTAATATGTTTTTCTTATAATTGCTACATATTGATGTAGATGATTTTTAATTAAATTTTTCATTCATAAAGAAAAATAAATGTTTTCAGTTAATTTGTTTTTTTCTTATTCCTCCTTTTTTTTCAAGGACAAATAAAATACGTCGCACTTACTTAAATTAATAAATAGGTTAGAAAATTAGACCAGTGAACAGATTATTAGATTTTTATTTTTTCAAGAAAAGTAACAATAATTAACAAAAAATTTTAATGACATATGATATATGTATAAAAATAAATGTCTAGTGCAAGAGCATATGTTTTTTTTTTTTTCTTCTTCTTCAACATTATACGATATCCTTTTTATTAACCCAGCTGCGTTCATTAACACCGAACCACTTGACATATAATTGATTGCCTTTCCTTTTTAAAACCTTTTCTACCAGGTATATATTTGGATATTTAGCCTGTTGTAGCTCTTCTTCATAAAATGCACCACTGATCGGTTGCCCTTTTAGATCTTCTAGCAAATATGTGTACGGATATGTCTCCTGAATCTTGACTACCTTAAAAATTTCACTTGACCAATTAGGCTTATAGCCTTTTGAAAAACTTGTTTTTTGTTTAGATATTCTTACAAAATCGTCTTCTATAAATTTCTGCTTTCGTACTTTCGATTTAGTCACTGTAGAATACACATTTTTTAGCAAGTATCTCTCCATCTTTTTATGCCGAGCATCGATTGGTTTCATACCTATAGTCCTGATAGAATTCTATAGTGAAATGATGAATTATACTCTTGTAGAATTTGGGGTAATATATCTAAAAATTTATAATTTCCTCGCAGGCTGAATGCTCTCCAAATTTTTTCTTTTAATGTTCTATTGAACCTCTCTACAATGGAAGCTTTTATATTAGAAAAAGTGGAATAATGATTAACATTGTATTGTTTCATTAGAGAATTAAACTTTGAATTGTAAAATTCTTTTCCTTGATCACTTTGAATATGTTTTGGAGTTGATTTACTCGATAAAAACACACTCTCCATTGCTTTGCTCACGTTGTCCGCTGTTTTCTGTTTTAATGGCACAGCCCAAGCAAATTTCGAAAAGCAGTCTATGACCGTTAACAAATATTTATTTCCTTTATTTTCTCCAGAATAAGGTATCATTTCCACAAGGTCTATTTGCCATAAATCGTTAATTCCTTTCAAAACAGTTTTCCGACGTGGATATTTTCTTCGAGCTGGTTTGTGCAATTCATTTACGACAGCACTTTTCAACAACGATGCATTCATCTTTTAAGATAACCGAGCGTTATTAGCATCACCGAGATACACACACACACAGTGAAAAGATATTCACTTAATATAATATATTTATTTCTCGTAGCTCTTCAATTATCGATCCTATTTCGTTTTCATGTCCTTCGTGACCTGCATTCGCCGAAGATATTAGCAACCTCAGCCGATCAACTAGCTCATTAGGATCATCCCAATACTCATAAATGGGTTTATCGGCTCTCATGAGACCAGTGCCTTTGTGCGAACGAAGTGTGGCTATTTTACTAGGAGGGGGTGTGGTATGACGAGGTGTGAAAAGCATCGCTATTACTTTTCTATATTTTTCTGATCTGATTCCTTGTCTCCCTCGTTCTTCACTATAGCCTTTTTTGTGAGCATTGGTCGAGATTAAAATGTTTTTATACATTTCCAAGTCTTTTTTTTCATACTTTTCGGGATTTTTCAAGTAAAGTAACTGCAACAATCCCTCTGTGCCTTCATAAGTTACCCCGTTAATTGTTATGTCATCGCTGTTTGTATGTAGTTGAATATCAGTTGAGTCACCTATTGCGAATCCTCCATCGGGCATGACTCTAATGCCATAACGTGAATCGAAGGTTTTATTATCGCCTCTCAACAATTTCTCCAAATATTTTCTTTGTTGGTTTCCAAACTGTTTAACTGTTTCTACTAGTGAATCTTCAGTTTCATGATGTTCATTTTCTACTTTAATTCCAGGAAACGGCGAAATAGCAACAGGTGATGAACTAGCTGAAAGTATTGGAGTTGTCGGATGAGTCGAATGGGCTAACTCTGGTGTCAATGTTGCTCTTTTGTAAATATCTTTTGTAAACTCAATCTCATCATTTTTGTTTCTAATCTTTTTACTTGACGGCTCCGATTTGGTTTCTTTTTGCAACTTTAATGACTCTTTAATATCTTCTAAAGGTTGTGATACAGGTGTAAAGAATGCTTGACGAACCTCATCAACATCCTGAAGACCGCGTTTCAATGTCCGAAATTTATTTTTTAAAATTTCGCTAGTTTTTATAATCTCACGGGTGACTTTAGGGTCCATGACTGAGCTCCGTCAACGACTGGAAACCCTTTATATATCTACAATAAATGTATCGATTCCTTTTCTAAAACGACCATTGTTTAAATCCCTACTTTTGTCAATAACGAGATAACCGAAAGGCTCTTTCCAACATAATGAACACATGTCTTTAAAAAGTTGGAAACCGATAGCAGGAGTGCTCACATGTTCATCGTAAATATGTTTTAAACTCAATTCGTCCTGAGGAAATATTATTAAAAAGTTAAAATTACACCTGATCAGATGTCTAGGAATGCAAACATAACTTTGTGTTAAGTAAAAACAATCTAGATTCATATGTCTTCCATAACTGAAATATCGTTTAATTATATCTTGATCCTCCATCGTAACATCATCGAATATACAGACTGAATTAGATTCAACTTGGTGAGGCATATCTTTTGCATCTTCAAAATCGTAAAATCCTATTTCAGGAACCATATTTAAAACATTTTTTAAATACTGGTATTTGAGCTGGTGTAAAGTTTTTCCGAATAGATATACATTTTTAAATTTTAAACCATTTGGATTTAATAAAAGTCCAATCATAATATTCGTCTTTCCACATCCGCTTGATCCGCATATCGACGCTCGTATGGTGTTTGGTAATAATGTGCTATGTTTCACCTCAGTAGATTCGTCAGGCAAACACTTCAAAGTAGAAAAACGTTGTTCTTGTTGGACTAATTTCATTTTGAATGCAGACAAAATCATTCATTTCCTGTATATATATATATATCGCCGATTGTCATTTTTCACTACAGTATGATTCGTAAGACTCGCAAAGGAAGAGGCTTGATAAACAGTCTCATAAATAAGTTACCGTTTGAATTACACCTGCCAGGATACCAGTATTGTGGCCCCGGTACAAACCTTGAAAAACGACTAAATAGAGGAGATAGTGGAATAAACCAGCTTGATAAAGCTTGTAAAGAACACGATATTGCTTATAGCAAAGATAAGGATATGCAAAGTCGTAGAAAAGCGGACAAGATTTTGGTTGAAAACGCTTGGAAACGAGTTAAAGCTTCGGATTCATCATTGGGAGAAAAAGCTGCGGCTTGGTTAGTTACAAATACTATGAAAGCGAAAGGTAAAATTGGTGCCGGTATTAAGAAGAAGAAGAAAAATAAAAAGATTAGTTTCAAAAAATTAGTTAAATCGCTAAAGGTTGCTAACGTATCATCGATCCTCGAAGCGTCAAAAATGGCATACAAAAAGGCTAAAATGCATTTACGTGGTAAGACAAAACCTTTGCCTCCCAGAGTTCTTCCTTTGCCAAAAGAGGGAGGATTTCTTCCATTTCTTGTGCCGTTAATGGCGGGGCTTTCTGCAGTGGGATCTTTAGCGGGAGGAGCGTCGAGTGTGGCTAAAGCTATCTACGAGGCGAAAGAAGCTAAACATAAATTAGATGAGCAAAAGAGGCATAATTTAGCGATGGAAAGTCAGAAAATCGGAAATGGACTTTATTTGAAACCATATCGGAAAGGCTACGGCCTGTTTATAACTCGACAAAAAAACAAATCTGGAAAGATCTGACTACCGAATAAGCCATTGACGGATTTAGAATTAAATTATTTGGCCAAAGTTTTAAATATCCAACATTTTCGAGGAGTGTTTATGATTGATAAACTTCCTAGATATCCAAACAAACACGAGTCTGCTATTGTAAATTTAGAGCCGAGCTCAGAACTTGGTTCACATTGGGTCTGTTATGTAAAACAAAATAATTTTGTGAAATACTTTGATTCCTTTGGAAACTTAAAACCACCACCACAGTTGCTCGAATACTTTAAGGGGCTAAAAATAACTTATAATAGAGAGCGTTATCAGGAGTGGAATACGTCGGTTTGTGGACATCTCTGCTTACAGTATTTAGTCGATGCTTCTCAAAGCGTTTGATCATTGTTAATCATGAGCTATACAGTAACGCTTACGGGCAACTCTAGCGTACTTTCAGCAAACTTTTTACCACCGTTAGAATTGGGGTCAATATATACTGTTGGGTTGTTATCATTTGAGACATATAATACTATTCCGAATATAAAAAAGGGCGCTAATGATATGTTTTATTTTGGTGATTTTTCGATCCAAATACCTGAAGGATCGTACGATATCGATGCTATAGCCTCCTTTTTACGTGAAAAAATTTCTCATCTTGACCCTACCGCTGTAGTGATAATAAGAGGAAATTCCAACACGCTAAAAACGGAAATTAAAACAACTCATGCAGTATACTTTAACTATTCCGAGAAGCCTCACTCTATTGGTCCTCTTTTGGGTTTTACACGATCCGATCATGTCATTCCTCCGAATCGCTCCTATACTGAATCAAATGACATTGTTAAAATTCTCAGCGTAAACATTATTTCAATTCAATGTAACATCGCATCGGGGTCTTATGTGAACGGAGAACCGGATCATAATATTCATCAATTCTTTCCGCGTGTAGACCCAGGATATAAAATAATAGAAATCACGAATCCGGTCATTTACTTTCCAACCAACGTGAGGACTGTAGACAATATCATCGTTCGATTAGTAGATCAGAACGGAGAGCTTATCGACTTTAGAGGAGAAACGGTTACATTGAGATTACATTTAAAAAAGAATGGGGATTGATTTTTGTTCTAGAGATAGTTGTTGCATCGATTATTATAAAAGGAGATGTCAAACAACGGTTAAAACCAGTAAACCTAAATCAACAAGAGCGCTAACAACTGCGAACGCTATATTTTTAAAACAGTGTGGTTTTCGGTTAAACAAACATTATGAATGACATACTAGACGTTACGACGGATATAAAATTCGTCGATTCTCTTACACAATTTGAATATCACTCGCACCAGCCTTATACGGGAAATACCTTTAACAAATCCGACGAGATTAGAATTCCTATTCATCAACAAGATATTTATACCTTTCCTTCTCAAAGTTTTATTTATCTCGAAGGGAGGATCTTAAAAAGTGATGGCACTATCGGTGCCACTCCAAAGTTGACTAATAACGCATTCGCGTTTTTGTTTGACGAAATTAGATATGAACTAAACGGTATAGAAGTCGATCGAGTACGAAATCCGGGGATAACTACTACTCTTAAAGGGCATGCATCATTTTCGCCTAATCGAGTAATGGGATTAGAAAATGCGGGGTGGACAATGCCCGGTAAAACTCTTTCTTTGGATAAAAACGGCGTTTTTAGCGTATGCCTACCACTTGATATTCTTTTTGGGATTTGCGAGGACTATCGTAAAATTTTAATCAATCTGAAGCAAGAGCTCGTTTTGATCAGATCAAGTACTGACCTAAACTGCGTGCTAGGTGACGATGATGTACAAATAAAACTTGACAAATTGGTGTGGAGAATGCCTCATGTTCGTGTTTCAGATTATGAACGTCTGAGGTTATTAAAACTAGTAGACAAGAACAAGGTCGTTTCTATTCCATTCAGATCATGGGATCTTTACGAATATCCCAATGTACCTGCGACGCAGCAGGAAAATTGGTCGGTCAAAACTTCAACAAATTTAGAAAAACCGCGCTATCTCATTTTTGCATTTCAAAGTGATCGAAATAGAACCTCTAACAAAGATAGCAGTCTGTTCGATAGTTGCAAATTAAAAAATTTGAAACTTTATTTGAATAGTGAACAATATCCGTACGATGACTTAAATTTAGATTTTGAGCAAGGAAAAGTAGCATTGTTGTATGAAATGTATAACGAATTTCAAACGAGTTATTATGGCGTTAGACATTCTCAGCCCCTGCTTTCAAGATCCGATTTCGAGAAACTAGCGCCTCTAGTGATTATAGATTGTTCTAAGCAATCTGAAGCAATCAAAAGTGCGACTATCGATATCAGAGTACTATTAGAGGCGAAAGAAAACTTTCCAGCCAATACTAAAGCTTACTGTCTCATTTTACATGATAAAATAATAGAATATGAAATGGGAACGGGTTTGGTCCGTAAATTGTACTGACTCTCTGTTTGTTTTTTTTGTGGTTGTTAGAAGAGGAGTATACTAATTTCTTTTTATTTTAAAAGTAGATGTAAAATGAACGTACAACCAAAAAAAAAAAATATAAACGAATTAGAACTCGATTCGGAAAATACAAAATATCGAGTAATAATATCTTTTATTTAGGTATCTTTCAAGCCTGATGAGGACCTTGTTGAAACTCGTACTCTTGTAACATGGAATTATGCTCATCGTGCAGCACGTATCAGTCCATGGGAAACATATGCGAGGGACAGAGTAAGATTCGAAAACAGGATTCAACATATTTCCAAGATACTGAGTCCTATCCTGGAATCAACCCACAGATCAGCTGTTTATCAGAAACATTACAAGATTGTTAATTGTTAAAAATTTTATATTTACCTTATCAGTATTTGATTCAGATTTATTAATTTTTTTTTTTAATTAAATTTTATATTTACATAAAATAAAAATATTTGATTTCAGTAAATTTGTATTTGTTTTTTTTTTTTTTTTCCTTCTTCCTATTTTATTTTTCAAGGGACAAATAAAAAATACAACATATTAAAGGAAACTTATTTTATTGATTATCATCACAATTCAATTCATTTAAGTTGTAAAACAGTGTATTTGTATTTATGCTAAAATCAATTGGTTCGCTAACTACACTTGCTTCATTCTTATTATAAAGTTCAACCATCTTTGTTATCAATGCTAGTGAATCGTTGATTTTTTCTATATTTGCGCAAAGTTTGACCGTCTCGTTCCTGTTGAAACATGCAGATGCAGACGATGGTGGAAGGGTCTCATGATTAAACATTGCAAACCATTGCGTTACCTGCTCTATCCGCATCACCCTAGTGCGTCCTCTTGTAGTAAGTTCACAAATCACGTTTTGACATCTTGATCGGTCTTTTTCATAGGATTTTTTTCGTTTCTGCAGCAATAACAAAATTTTCGGAGCTCGGGTGGTAATATATGTCCATTCCTCAACATTCATGTAAACGACAGTTTTCTTCTTTTCGCTAATGGCGATAGTCGGCACAAAGTTACACAAACCGATTCGAAAACATTTACTGTTGGTGAGTGGGTACTCGGTCACAAGGTCCATTCGACGATCCATCTCGCGTATCATCAACGACAAGACTGTGTGGTATAACGGAGTGGAGGGGAGAAAGCTGCAGCTGTTCTAGTTTTTTTATCACATCATTTATTTCCCTTCTTTTTAGTTCATACAAGGAAATGCATAATTGCAAATCTTTGAGTCGATGTAGAAAATTGTGAAGCCTTTTAACAACATACCGTCTCTTCGCTATCATTCTCGTCAGACACTATGATTTGCAGCTCATTCAATTGTTCACAATACTCTATAAACGAACAGTTTTTAGACCATTTTTTGTGGTCGGCAAAAGGGTCGTCATACTCCATCCATTCATGCAAGACTACTCCGCAAAATGGACATCTTGTCCTATCAGACACTTTCAAGTAATACAACCCAGCAGCCGCTAGTTTCAATGGACTCACCGGTGACGACCAGCCGACGAATGTCGACAACCTTCCGTCTTCGTACCTTAGGTTCTTGCTCCTTAGCCGACCCATACTAAACTAACTGATTGAGTAAACAACAACGTGCTTCATTCATAAGACATAATGATGACACTCTCCCATTCGGAAAACAATATACTCTCTTTCATTATGCTGTGACCTAGTTTCGGTGTTGCCACATCTCATCTGCGACGTTGCCAAATCTTAATTTGCACACCTGGACCTACCTCAAGGTCAACACCCCCTCGCCCTGCCTTACACCCCTCCCACCCTCAAGGTCATCTCAAGGTCACGACCACGACCCTGCTACAGCAGACAATGACCTCAAGGTCACGGCTCCGGCTCAACCCGCCTATTTGTACTACTGTGGTTCATTCATAACTCTTATCCCATTCACAAAGACAAATTACGTCACGCACCCATTCAGTTCATCCATTCATAAGATGACGTCACACGCCCATTCAACTATTCCATTCATAAAATGACGTCACATGCGTCATCCATTCAGAACAAACCATGACCTAGTTTCTACTGCGCTGTTGCCACATCTCATCTGCGACGTTGCCAAATCTTAATTTGCACACCTGGACCTACCTCAAGGTCAACACCCCTCGCCCTGCCTTACACCCCTCCCACCCTCAAGGTCATCTCAAGGTCACGACCACGACCCTGCTACAGCAGACAATGACCTCAAGGTCACGGCTCCGGCTCAACCCGCCTATTTGTACTACTGTGGTTCATTCATAACTCTTATCCCATTCACAAAGACAAATTACGTCACGCTCCCATTCAGTTCATCCATTCATAAGATGACGTCACACGCCCATTCAACTATTCCATTCATAATATAACGTCACATGCGTCATCCATTCAGAACAAACCATGACCTAGTTTCTACTGCGCTGTTGCCACATCTCATCTGCGACGTTGCCAAATCTTAATTTGCACACCTGGACCTACCTCAAGGTCAACACCCCCTCGCCCTGCCTTACACCCCTCCCACCCTCAAGGTCATCTCAAGGTCACGACCACGACCCTGCTACAGCAGACAATGACCTCAAGGTCACGGCTCCGGCTCAACCCGCCTATTTGTACTACTAATAGGTTTTATTATTATTTGTTTATTTTTCCAGCCTTGAACTATAAATCTAAGTACCATGTTAATAATGCATTTTTGAACCCAACAACGATTTTTCTGCAAAATTATTATTGATATATTCTGGCCCATTTGGCTTGGGTGATTCAAATATACTGAAAATGACCAAGTTTTCTTGCTTTTTAGTACATCGAGCATAAGCTGAAACATGGCGAGACCAAAGAAATACAAAAATGAAGAAGAAAATAAGCAGAGTAGAAGAGAGGCCGCTAGGGAGAGGCGGGAAAGGAGAAAGCAGTACCCAATCTTGAGAGAGTTAGACAAAGAAAAGGAGAGAAGGCACTTGAAGCAAGTTAAAGAAGAGACAATTAAATTACTGGCAGATACTACAAACAGGGAAAAAAGGCAATAAAGAAAGCAGTGGCGAATCCGCACAAAAAATCACAGATTACGCAAAGCAGCTGTAGAAAATCTGTGCACCCCATCGACCACACATTCAGCTGAAATAGTCTTGACAGATCACTCCAGCAGATCAGGAAGGAGAAGGCGAGCCAGGAAAGACCAAGGAAATGCTTACCTAGACTTAGCCAAATTGCGACAAACCAAAGCTAAACAAAAATTGAGGAATATAGGAAACGGCGTTAACGCTTGCTGCTTTTATACGACTTTGCTACTAAATTTGCATGTGTAAAACTTCAGGTATAGTCGAAAGTATTCAAATTCACAAACTTGAAGTCAACTTCATGGCAAGGGCAGGGCTCAACACATTTTACTGGCCTCAAGTTGTTGACCGCCAAACAATATCTACAAAAAGAATCTTATGTTAAATGGAGAATTCTCCAATTCCAGTCTCTGCCCGACGCATGGTCATTCAAGATAATAAACACTATGACTATTTGTTTAAGTCCATTTGATTTTAATATTCTTATTTTTATTATCTTTAATTTTTGTAATTACCATATTTTTATTGCCATAAGCGTTATTATAGAGTTTAACAAATGATTCCTTCAAAAACGAATGTTGCTATAAATAAACAAGTACCCTAGTTGCCTAATTATCTTTGTGATCTCTTTCTTGGCATTTAAAAGTATATTGTTAGATTTTGTTTCGTTCAATGTGTTACAAGTCTGTGATTATAAATATCTGTGATATGTAAATTAAATTAAAATTTTGTAATCTTGTCATCCATCCTTAAATTAAGTAAAAAAGGCTATTCCTAAAACCTGGACAACAATAAATATGATTTAAAGTCATTACCGTAGTATAATTTTCATTACCATAACAGCAGTTGTCATTACCGTTTACATCCAAATTTTAAAAAAATTTAAATTTCATGCCGGACCAGTTCCAATTCTACCTAAGCATTTTAAGAGCATTAGGAAACCAGCCTTAGTAGTAAATATGAACAGCCTGGAACGTTTTTATTGACCTCAATTTTTGTTGTCAAGTTCTGAAAGTGGCCTGTAATCTTGGAATCACCCATATAAACTATTTTATATATTACATTTTTTGGTTTAACACATTATTGTTATACACATATTGTATTAATACTCCAAAAATCTAGAACACCGTTCCTCCAGGTTTACAAAATACAATAAAAAAAAAGGGTGGCAATAGACACGGTCAGGTATCTAAGTATCCCCTCTCTGTCAAGCTATAATCTATTATATACTTAATTATTTTAAGGAGAAACAAGGCTGTTTAACGTATCAATACGAATCATGAGAGGACCCGAATAGGAGAAGAACCATTTCTGATTAAAAAGAATTAATTGAAATAATGTTCAAACACCCAGATACTGTCTTTCATGAACTAAACTATAGGTGAGTATTTATCAACTAACGATAAGATTCAACGCGACAAGAATCAGCCAAACTTCCTTTTTTAACCGATGCTTAGGTAAAAACCCAGCTGCGAAAAAAGTATTAAAAAACAAAAGTTTGTTTTCACAATGATCCAGTTTTTTTTCAATATCAGGCCCGGAGACCCAAATGTTCAATTAAAGTAATACCATTCAAATTAGAGATATTACCATTAATTTGACATCAGCCAGTTATGTTTCAAATCTGGGGGGCTTTTCCGATTTTATGGAAAAAGATCTTTCAAAAACTCCCTATTCTGACTTAAAACAGGGAATTTGAGGAAACTCAAGGTCGAAAAGCAAAAAAGGCCAGAATGCCATGGACGGAGGCACCTTCACGCTGAAAGGCTCAAGGAGAAAGAAGAAGAAGGTTATAAAAAACATGATGAAGGTTGAAAATAAAACGAAATTGGCAAATAGCACATACATATTCGGGCAAATAATTAAGAATGAATGGTTCGAATTTTGAATAATATTAAATTATAAACACGCTAATTAAAACTATAAAAAAATTATAAATTATAAACTAATATCAAGTATTTAATAGCTTATTTAAGTAAGAGGATTTTAAAAGTGACAGAATTCTTCTCGATGGGCAAAGGAGACAGTCTGAGCCCTCTGCTCTTCATCATATTCATGAATATAAAAAATAAATATGTAAGAGAAGAATAGCAAATATATCCATTGGTTATTGGGAAGACTCCAGGGGACGATAACGACGAGGAGGGACAGAGAAAAATGCAGGTCCTGAGGTAGAACAACTCGAAGCAGAAAGGGACTTGGAGGAAGTAACAGAAGAAAAAAATACTTACCTATGAGAATGGCAGGATTCCAAACCACCCATGAGGTTCTGCCTGTGGTTTCGTTACCCATTTTTTATAGTGGATGGTTCGCTTCACTGAATCCAATAGCAGGAATAGCTGCCTGCTAATGCAATCAGTGTAGCCCTATGAAACCACTGGACCTTCAGTCCCCTGCCCCCACGCCGTCAATCCGTCGTCCTCGTTTCTTCTTCCTCCTGTTCATCCATATAGCATTTTCTTCGACAGTCTGTTTGGCTCCATCCTCTCCAGTCCATTATTTCAATTTTTTTGTGTTGTACCCTCTCCTTATCACTCTCATCACCTTTAGTTCCTGCTCCCAATCCATCAATCTGTTCTCTTCCTCTTCCAATCAGCATTTTTTTTTTTAGAGTGCTCTTGACTCCATCCTCTTCACCAGGTCAAGCCTGTGTTCTCTGTTTTCTTATGTTCTGATACGTGTTCTTTAGTTCGAGAGAGGCTTTTCTATCATCCTTCTTTTTCTTTTATTTAGTATCATCATCTTATTTAATACTCTATTGTTATAATATTATTATAGATAGTTCGCCTCACTGAACAGTAACAGAGATCCCGAACTTTTAATGCCGCCAATGATTCCTTATGGAAGGACTGTACTTTGTGATTTGATCGTTTAAATATAATTCTTAGTATCTTAGTTTCCCACGTACCGATCTTGCTGTTAGCTTAGAGTATCTTTTCTACGGATCACGAACATTTCCTACTTTTTCACTTCTAAGTTCTTTTTTCAAACAATGATATTTTGTTTTACTCTAGCGTTTTGTTCAATTTTTCAAAGTTTAATAATGTCAAGTATGCTATTTCGTTTAAACACACATATCATAGCAATAATTTATCAACAATGGTGTTAATTTATCAATTGCATTCCAAATATATAATGGTCATATTAACTGAAGAGATCTATTGGGAATGAAAATAGTAAACACTATAGAAAAAAATATTAATGATCAAAGTGTTATTTATAAGATTAGTTTTGGGTATTGCTATATGTCTTTGCAAATCGGTACATTAAAAAACGGTATGTGATTTATAAAATTAGTTTTAGGTATTGCTATATGCATAATTTCCCATTTTTCTTTGCAAATCGGTATATTAAGAAAACGATATGTGATTTATAAGATTACTTTTCGGTATTGTTATATGTACAATTTTCCATTTTTCTTTGCAAATCAGTATATTAAGAATACAGTATGCGATTTATAAGATTAGTTTTATGTAGGGCTATATGTCTTTCCAAGTCGGTATATTAAGAAAACGGTATGTGATTTATAAGATTAGTTTTCGGTATTGTTATATGTCTTTGCAAATCGGAATATTAAGAAGATGGTATGGGATTTATAAGATTAGTTTTCGGTATGGCTATATGCCTTTGGAAGTCAGTATATTAAGACAACGGTATGTGATTTATAAGATTAGTTTTTGGTATTGCTATGTCATTGCAAATCGGTATATTAAGAAAACGATATGTGATTTATAAGATTAGTTGTCGGTATGGCTATATGTCCTTGGAAGTCGGTATATTAAGAAAACAGTGTGTGATTTAAAAGATTAGTTTTCGGTATTGCTATATAACTTTTGATAATCAGTATATTAAGAAAACGGTATGTGATTTATATGTATAATTTAAAGAATTCGGTATGTTATTTATAAGATTAATTTTCGGTATTAATGTATGTATACTTTTCAATTTTTCTTTTCAAATCAGCATATTAAGAAAACGGAATGTGATTTATATGATTAGTTTGAAGAAATCGGTATGTGATTTATAAAAATAATTTTCGGTATTGCTATATGTCTTTGCAAATTGGTATATTTTGAAAACTGTATGTGAGTTATAAGATGAGTTTTCGGTATTTCTATGTGTCTTTGGAAATCGGTGTATTAAGAAAACGGTATGTGATTTATAAGATTAGTTGTCGGTATTGCTATATGTCTTTTGATAATCGGTATATTAAGAAAACGGTAAAAGATTATAATATTAGTTTTCGGTAGTTCCATATGTATACTTTTCAATTTTTCTTTTCAAATTAGTATATTAGGAAACTGGTCGTGATTTATATGATTATTTTTAAGAAATTGGTATGAGATTTATATGAATAATTTTCAGTATTGCTATATGTCTTTGCAAGTCGGTATATTTAGAAATCGGAATGTGATTTATAAGATTAGTTTTCGGTAATACTATATGTCTTTGCAAATCGCGATATAAAGAAAAAAGTATGAGGTTTATAAGATTAGTTTTCGGTAATTCTATATGTCTTTGAAGATCGGTATACAAAGTAAACGGAATAGGATTTATAAGATTAGTTTTCGTTATTTGTATATGTTTTTGAAAATCAGTATATTAAGTAAACAGTATGTGATTGATAAGAATAGTTTTCGGTTTTGATATATGTCTTTGCAAAACGGTATATTAAGAGAACGGAATGTGATTTCTAAGATTAGTTTTGGTTATTGCTATATGTCTTTCCATATCGGTATATTAAGAAAACGGTATGTGATCTATAGATTAAGTTTTAGGTATTGCTATATGTCTTTGCAAATCGGTACATTAAAAAACGGTATGTGATTTATAAAATTAGTTTTAGGTATTGCTATATGCATAATTTCCCATTTTTCTTTGCAAATCGGTATATTAAGAAAACGATATGTGATTTATAAGATTACTTTTCGGTATTGTTATATGTACAATTTTCGATTTTTCTTTGCAAATCAGTATATTAAGAATACAGTATGCGATTTATAAGATTAGTTTTATGTAGGGCTATATGTCTTTCCAAGACGGTATATTAAGAAAACGGTATGTGATTTATAAGATTAGTTTTCGGTATTGTTATATGTCTTTGCAAATCGGAATATTAAGAAGATGGTATGGGATTTATAAGATTAGTTTTCGGTATGGCTATATGCCTTTGGAAGTCAGTATATTAAGACAACGGTATGTGATTTATAAGATTAGTTTTTGGTATTGCTATGTCATTGCAAATCGGTATATTAAGAAAACGATATGTGATTTATAAGATTAGTTGTCGGTATGGCTATATGTCCTTGGAAGTCGGTATATTAAGAAAACGGTGTGTGATTTAAAAGATTAGTTTTCGGTATTGCTATATATCTTTTGATAATCAGTATATTAAGAAAACGGTATGTGATTTATATGTATAATTTAAAGAATTCGGTATGTTATTTTTAAGATTAATTTTCGGTATTAATGTATGTATACTTTTCAATTTTTCTTTTCAAATCAGCATATTAAGAAAACGGAATGTGATTTATATGATTAGTTTGAAGAAATCGGTATGTGATTTATAAAAATAATTTTCGGTATTGCTATATGTCTTTGCAAATTGGTATATTTTGAAAACTGAATGTGAGTTATAAGATGAGTTTTCGGTATTTCTATGTGTCTTTGGAAATCGGTGTATTAAGAAAACGGTATGTGATTTATAAGATTAGTTGTCGGTATTGCTATATGTCTTTTGATAATCGGTATATTAAGAAAACGGTAAAAGATTATAATATTAGTTTTCGGTAGTTCCATATATATACTTTTCAATTTTTCTTTTCAAATTAGTATAATAGGAAACGGGTCGTGATTTATATGATTATTTTTAAGAAATTGGTATGAGATTTATATGAATAATGTTCAGTATTGCTATATGTCTTTGCAAGTCGGTATATTTAGAAATCGGAATGTGATTTATAAGATTAGTTTTCGTTATTTGTATATGTTTTTGAAAATCAGTATATTAAGAAAACGGTATGTGATTGATAAGAATAGTTTTCGGTTTTGATATATGTCTTTGCAAAACGGTATATTAAGAGAACGGAATGTGATTTCTAAGATTAGTTTTGGTTATTGCTATATGTCTTTCCATATCGGTATATTAAGAAAACGGTATGTGATCTATAGATTAAGTTTTAGGTATTGCTATATGTCTTTGCGAATTGGTATATTAAGAAAACGGTATGTGATGTATGGAATAAGTTATCAGTATTGCTATATGTCTTTGCAAAACGGTATATTAAGTAAACCGTATGAGATTTATAAAATTAGATATTGGTAATTCTACATGTCTTTGTAAATTGGTTTATTACGAAAACAAAATGTGGTTTATAAGATTAGTTTTCGGTAATTCTATATGTTTTTGCAAATCGGTAGATTAAGAAAACGGTATGTATTTATAGAATAAATTTTCGTTATCGGTATATGTTTTTTCAATTCGGTATATTAAGAAAACGGTTTGTGATATATAAGATTAGTTTTCGTTATTGGTATATGTCTTTGCAAATCGGTATATTAAGAAAACGGTTTGTGGTTTATAAGATAAGTTTTCGGTAATACTAAATGTCTTTGCAAACCGGTATATTAAGAAAACGGAATGAGATTTATAAGGTTATATTTTATGTTTTTTCAATTCGGTATATTAAGAGAACGGTATGTGATTGGTAATATTCGTTTTCGGTATAGTTATATCTCTTTGCAAAACGGCATATTAAGAAAACGGTTTTTGATATATAAGTTTAGTTTTCGTTATTGGTATATGTCATTGCAAATCGGTATATCAAGAAAACGGTTTGTGGTTTATAAGATTAGTTTTCGGCAATTGTAAATTTCTTTGCAAATCGGTATATTAAGAAAATAATATGTGATTGGTAATATTAGTTTTCAGTATAGTTATATGTCTTTGCAAATCGGTATATTAATAAAACGGAATGACATTTATAAGGTTAGTATTTATGTTATTTCTATTCGATATATTAAGAAAACGGTATGAGATTGGTAATATTAGTTTACGGTATAGTTATATCTCTGTGTAAAACGGTATATTTTTTTGGTTTTATTTTTTTTTATTTTATTGAGTTGTACAACTGTAATACATACATCTAGTACAATTGCTATAAGAGTAAATAATACATGATAGCACATGTAGAGATACTACCCACTGGCAGCACTCTAATAAAGTTCTATAATAGTAGGTCCCGAGGCCATCTTCTCAACAGACGCCTAGGAGGATTGTCCGGGATGGAATTGGATGCAAGGATGGAAACTAGTGGGTTTGGATGGGTTTGAAGTTAATTGTGGAATGATAGGAATCTGGAATGGGCTAAATCGGTAACATATGGAACGTTAAGGTAATTATGGATGGTTTTGTTTGTGACAAAATAAGGAGCGAAAACGTTATATTAAGAAAACGTTTTGTGATATATAAGATTAGTTTTCGTTATTGGTATATGTCTTTGCGAATCGGTATTTTAAGAAAACGGTTTGTGGTTTATATGATTAGTTTTCGGTAATTCTAAATGTCTTTGCAAATCGGTATATTAAAAAAAAAGAATGAGATTTATAAGGTTAGTTTTTACGTTATTTCAATTCGGTATATTAAGAGAACGGTATGTGATTGGTAATATTAGTTTTCGGTTTAGTTATATCTCTTTTCAAAACGGTATATTAAGAAAACGGTTTGTGATATATAAGATTAGTTTTCGTTATTGGAATATGTCATTGCAAATCGGTATATTAAGAAAACGGCTTGTGGTTTATAAGATTAGTTTTCGGTAATTCTAAATATCTTTGCAAATCGGTATATTAAGAAAACGAAATGAGATTTATAATGTTAGATTTTATGTTTTTTCAATACGGAATATTTAGAAAACGGTATGTGACTGGTAATATTAGTTTTCGTTATTGGTTTGTGGTTTATAAGATTAGTTTTCGGTAATTATAAATGTATTTGTTTATCGGTATATTAAGAAAACGGTTTGTGTTTTATAAGATTAGTTTTCGGTAATTCTATATATCTTTGTTTATCGGTATATTAAGAAAACGGAATGAGATTTATAAGGTTAGTTATTATGTTTTATCAATTCGGTATATTAAGACAACGGTATGTTTTTGGTAATATTAGTTTTCGGTATAGTTATATCTCTTTGAAAATTGGTATATTAAGAAAACGGTTTGTGATATATAAGTTTATTTTTCGTTATTGGTATATGTCTTTGCGAATTGGTATATTAAGAAAACGGTTTGTGGTTTATAAGATTAGTTTTCGGTAACACTAAATGTCTTTGCAAATCGGTATATTATGAAAACGGAATGAGATTTATAAGGTTAGTTTTTATGTTTTTTCAATTCGTTATATTAAGAGAACGGTATGTGATTGGTAAAATTAGTTTTCGGGATAGTTATATCTCTGTGCAGAACGGTATATTTAGAAAATGGTTTGTGATATATAACATTAGTTTTCGTTATTGGTATATGTCTTTGCTAATCGGTATATTAAGAAAACGGTTTGTGCTTTATAAGATTAGTTTTCGTTATTGGTTTGTGGTTTATAAGATTAGTTTTCGGTAATTATAAATGTATTTGTTTATCGGTATATTAAGAAAAAAGAATGAGATTTATAATGTTAGTTTTTATGTTATTTCAATTCGGCATATTAAGAGAACGGTATGTGATTGGTAATATTAGTTTTCGGTTTAGTTATATCTCTTTTCAAAACGGTATATTAAGAAAACGGTTTGTGATATATAAGATTAGTTTTCGTTATTGGAATATGTCATTGCAAATCGGTATATTAAGAAAACGGCTTGTGGTTTATAAGATTAGTTTTCGGTAATTCTAAATATCTTTGCAAATCGGTATATTAAGAAAACGAAATGAGATTTATAATGTTAGATTTTATGTTTTTTCAATACGGAATATTTAGAAAACGGTATGTGACTGGTAATATTAGTTTTCGTTATTGGTTTGTGGTTTATAAGATTAGTTTTCGGTAATTATAAATGTATTTGTTTATCGGTATATTAAGAAAACGGTTTGTGTTTTATAAGATTAGTTTTCGGTAATTCTATATATCTTTGTTTATCGGTATATTAAGAAAACGGAATGAGATTTATAAGGTTAGTTATTATGTTTTATCAATTCGGTATATTAAGACAACGGTATGTTTTTGGTAATATTAGTTTTCGGTATAGTTATATCTCTTTGAAAATTGGTATATTAAGAAAACGGTTTGTGATATATAAGTTTATTTTTCGTTATTGGTATATGTCTTTGCGAATTGGTATATTAAGAAAACGGTTTGTGGTTTATAAGATTAGTTTTCGGTAACACTAAATGTCTTTGCAAATCGGTATATTATGAAAACGGAATGAGATTTATAAGGTTAGTTTTTATGTTTTTTCAATTCGTTATATTAAGAGAACGGTATGTGATTGGTAAAATTAGTTTTCGGGATAGTTATATCTCTGTGCAGAACGGTATATTTAGAAAATGGTTTGTGATATATAAGATTAGTTTTCGTTATTGGTATATGTCTTTGCTAATCGGTATATTAAGAAAACGGTTTGTGCTTTATAAGATTAGTTTTCGTTAATGGTTTGTGGTTTATAAGATTAGTTTTCGGTAATTATAAATGTATTTGTTTATCGGTATATTAAGAAAACGGAATGAGGTTTATAAGGTTACGTTTTATGTATTTTCAATTCGGTATATTAAGAAAACGGTATGTGACTGGTAATATTAGTTTTCGTTATTGGTTTGTGGTTTATAAGATTAGTTTTCGGTAATTATAAATGTATTTGTTTATCGGTATATTAAGAAAACGTTTTGTGATATATAAGATTAGTTTTCGTTATTGGTATATGTCTTTGCGAATCGGTATCTTAAGAAAACGGTTTGTGGTTTATATGATTAGTTTTCGGTAATTCTAAATATCTTTGCAAATCGGTATATTAAAAAAAAAGAATGAGATTTATAAGGTTAGTTTTTATGTTATTTCAATTTGGTATATTAAGAAAACGGTATGTGATATATAAGATTAGTTTTCGTTATTGGTATATGTCTTTGCGAATCGGTATATTAAGTTAACAGCTTGTAGGTTTATAAGATTAGTTTTCGGTATAGTTATATCTCTTTGCAAAACGGTATATTAAGAAAACGGTTTGTGATATATAAGATTAATTATCGCTATTGATGTATGTCTTTGCGAATCGGTCTTTTAAGAAAACGGTTTGTGGTTAATAAGATTAGTTTTCAGTAATTCTAAATGTCTTTGCAAATCGGTATATTAGGAAAACGGGATGAGATTTATAAGGTTAGTTTTTAGAATTCGGTATATTAAGAAAACGGTTTGTGATATATAAGATTAGTTTTCGTTTTTGGTATATGTCTTTACAAATCGGTATATTAAGAATACGGTTTGTTGTTTATATGATTAGTTTTCGGTAATTCTAAATGTCTTTGCAAATCGGTATATTAAAAAAAAAGAATAAGATTTATAAGGTTAGTTTTTATGTTATTTCAATTTGGTATATTAAGAAAACGGTATGTGATTGGTAATATTAGTTTTCGGTATAGTTATATCTCTTTACAAAACAATATATTAAGAGAACGGTATGTGATTGGTAATATTAGTTTTCGGTATAGTTATTTCTCTTTTCTAAACGGTATATTAAGAAAACGGTTTGTGGTTTATAAGATTAGTTTTCGGTAATTCTAAATGGCTTTGCAATTCGGTATATTAAGAGAACGGTATGTGATTGGTAATATTAGTTTTCGGTATAGTTATATCTCTTCGTAAAACGATATATTAAGAAAACGGTTTTTGATATATAAGTTTAGTTTTCGTTGTTGGTATATGTCTTTGCAAATCAGTATATTAAGAAAACGGTTTGTGGTTTATAAGATTCGTTTTCGGTAATTCTAAATGGCTTTGCAAATCGGTATATTAAGAAAACGAAATGTGATTTATAAGGTTAGTTTTCGGTATAGTTATATCTCTTTACAAAACAATATATTAAGAGAACGGTATGTGATTGGTAATATTAGTTTTCGTTATTGGAATATGTCATTGCAAATCGGTATATTAAGAAAACGGCTTGTGGTTTATAAGATTAGTTTTCGGTAATTCTAAATGGCTTTGCAATTCGGTATATTAAGAGAACGGTATGTGATTGGTAATATTAGTTTTCGGTATAGTTATATCTCTTCGTAAAACGATATATTAAGAAAACGGTTTTTGATATATAAGTTTAGTTTTCGTTGTTGGTATATGTCTTTGCAAATCAGTATATTAAGAAAACGGTTTGTGGTTTATAAGATTCGTTTTCGGTAATTCTAAATGGCTTTGCAAATCGGTATATTAAGAAAACGAAATGTGATTTATAAGGTTAGTTTTATGTTATTTCCATTCGGTATATTAAGAAAACGGTATATGATTGGTAATATTAGTTTTCGGTATAGCTTTATATCTTTGCAAAACGGTTTATTAAGAAAACGGTTTGTGATATATTAAATTAGTTTTCGCTATTGGTATATGTCTTTGCAAATCGGTATATTAAGAAAACGGTTTGTGGTTTATGAGATTAATTTTTGGTAATTCTAAATGTCTTATCAAATCCGTATATTAAGAAAACGGAATGAGATTTATAAGGATAGTTTTTATGTTTTTTCCATTCGATATATCAAGAAAACGGAATGAGATTTATAAGGTAAGTTTACGTTATTGGTATATGTCTTTGCGAATCGGTATATTAAGAAAACGGTTTGTGATGTATAAGATTAGTTTTCTTTATGGGTATATGTCGTTGCAAATTGGTATATTAAGATAACGCTGTGTGGTTTATAAGATTAGTTTTCGGTAATTCTAAATGTCATTGCAAATCAATATAATAAGAAAACGGAATGAGATTTATAAGGTTAGTTTTTATGTTTTTTCCATTCGGTATATTAAGAAAACGGTTTGTGGTTCATAAGATTAGTTTTCGGTAATTCTAAATGTCTTTGCTAATCGATATAATAAGAAAACGGAATGAGATTTATAAGGTTAGTTTTTATGTTTTTTCCATTCGGTATATTAAGAAAATGGTTTGTGCTTTATAAGATTCGTTTTCGGTAATTCTAAATGGCTTTGCAAATCGGTATATTAAGAAAACGGATTGTGATTTATAAGGTTAGTTTTATGTTATTTCCATTCGTCATATTAAGAAAACGGTATGTGATTGGTAATATTAGTTTTCGGTATAGCTATATATCTTTGCAAAACGGTATTTAGAAAACGGTTTGTGATATATAAAATTAGTTTTCGTTATTGGTATATGTCTTTTTGAATCGGTTTATTAAGAAAACGTTTTGTGGTATATAAGATTAGTATTTGTTAATTCTAAATGTCTTTGCAAATCGTTATATTAAGAAAACGGAATGAGATTTATAAGGTTAGTTTTTATGTTATTTCAATTCGGTATATTAAGAGAACGGTATGTGATTGGTAATATTAGTTTTAGGTATAGTTATATCTCTTTTCAAAACGGTATATTAAGAAAACGGTTTGTGATATATAAGATTAGTTTTCGTTATTGGAATATGTCATTGCAAATCGGTATATTAAGAAAACGGCTTGTGGTTTATAAGATTAGTTTTCGGTATAGTTATATCTCTTTGCAAAACGGTATATTAAGAAAACGGTTTGTGATATATAAGATTAATTATCGCTATTGATGTGTTTCTTTGCGAATCGGTCTTTTAAGAAAACGGTTTGTGGTTAATAAGATTAGTTTTCAGTAATTCTAAATGTCTTTGCAAATCGGTATATTAGGAAAACGGGATGAGATTTATAAGGTTAGTTTTTAGAATTCGGTATATTAAGAAAACGGTTTGTGATATATAAGATTAGTTTTCGTTTTTGGTATATGTCTTTACAAATCGGTATATTAAGAATACGGTTTGTTGTTTATATGATTAGTTTTCGGTAATTCTAAATGTCTTTGCAAATCGGTATATTAAAAAAAAAGAATAAGATTTATAAGGTTAGTTTTTATGTTATTTCAATTTGGTATATTAAGAAAACGGTATGTGATTGGTAATATTAGTTTTCGGTATAGTTATATCTCTTTACAAAACAATATATTAAGAGAACGGTATGTGATTGGTAATATTAGTTTTCGGTATAGTTATTTCTCTTTTCTAAACGGTATATTAAGAAAACGGTTTGTGGTTTATAAGATTAGTTTTCGGTAATTCTAAATGGCTTTGCAATTCGGTATATTAAGAGAACGGTATGTGATTGGTAATATTAGTTTTCGGTATAGTTATATCTCTTCGTAAAACGATATATTAAGAAAACGGTTTTTGATATATAAGTTTAGTTTTCGTTGTTGGTATATGTCTTTGCAAATCAGTATATTAAGAAAACGGTTTGTGGTTTATAAGATTCGTTTTCGGTAATTCTAAATGGCTTTGCAAATCGGTATATTAAGAAAACGAAATGTGATTTATAAGGTTAGTTTTCGGTATAGTTATATCTCTTTACAAAACAATATATTAAGAGAACGGTATGTGATTGGTAATATTAGTTTTCGTTATTGGAATATGTCATTGCAAATCGGTATATTAAGAAAACGGCTTGTGGTTTATAAGATTAGTTTTCGGTAATTCTAAATGGCTTTGCAATTCGGTATATTAAGAGAACGGTATGTGATTGGTAATATTAGTTTTCGGTATAGTTATATCTCTTCGTAAAACGATATATTAAGAAAACGGTTTTTGATATATAAGTTTAGTTTTCGTTGTTGGTATATGTCTTTGCAAATCAGTATATTAAGAAAACGGTTTGTGGTTTATAAGATTCGTTTTCGGTAATTCTAAATGGCTTTGCAAATCGGTATATTAAGAAAACGAAATGTGATTTATAAGGTTAGTTTTATGTTATTTCCATTCGGTATATTAAGAAAACGGTATATGATTGGTAATATTAGTTTTCGGTATAGCTTTATATCTTTGCAAAACGGTTTATTAAGAAAACGGTTTGTGATATATTAAATTAGTTTTCGCTATTGGTATATGTCTTTGCAAATCGGTATATTAAGAAAACGGTTTGTGGTTTATGAGATTAATTTTTGGTAATTCTAAATGTCTTATCAAATCCGTATATTAAGAAAACGGAATGAGATTTATAAGGATAGTTTTTATGTTTTTTCCATTCGATATATCAAGAAAACGGAATGAGATTTATAAGGTAAGTTTACGTTATTGGTATATGTCTTTGCGAATCGGTATATTAAGAAAACGGTTTGTGATGTATAAGATTAGTTTTCTTTATGGGTATATGTCGTTGCAAATTGGTATATTAAGATAACGCTGTGTGGTTTATAAGATTAGTTTTCGGTAATTCTAAATGTCATTGCAAATCAATATAATAAGAAAACGGAATGAGATTTATAAGGTTAGTTTTTATGTTTTTTCCATTCGGTATATTAAGAAAACGGTTTGTGGTTCATAAGATTAGTTTTCGGTAATTCTAAATGTCTTTGCTAATCGATATAATAAGAAAACGGAATGAGATTTATAAGGTTAGTTTTTATGTTTTTTCCATTCGGTATATTAAGAAAATGGTTTGTGCTTTATAAGATTCGTTTTCGGTAATTCTAAATGGCTTTGCAAATCGGTATATTAAGAAAACGGATTGTGATTTATAAGGTTAGTTTTATGTTATTTCCATTCGTCATATTAAGAAAACGGTATGTGATTGGTAATATTAGTTTTCGGTATAGCTATATATCTTTGCAAAACGGTATTTAGAAAACGGTTTGTGATATATAAAATTAGTTTTCGTTATTGGTATATGTCTTTTTGAATCGGTTTATTAAGAAAACGTTTTGTGGTATATAAGATTAGTATTTGTTAATTCTAAATGTCTTTGCAAATCGTTATATTAAGAAAACGGAATGAGATTTATAAGGTTAGTTTTTATGTTATTTCAATTCGGTATATTAAGAGAACGGTATGTGATTGGTAATATTAGTTTTAGGTATAGTTATATCTCTTTTCAAAACGGTATATTAAGAAAACGGTTTGTGATATATAAGATTAGTTTTCGTTATTGGAATATGTCATTGCAAATCGGTATATTAAGAAAACGGCTTGTGGTTTATAAGATTAGTTTTCGGTATAGTTATATCTCTTTGCAAAACGGTATATTAAGAAAACGGTTTGTGATATATAAGATTAATTATCGCTATTGATGTATGTCTTTGCGAATCGGTCTTTTAAGAAAACGGTTTGTGGTTAATAAGATTAGTTTTCAGTAATTCTAAATGTCTTTGCAAATCGGTATATTAGGAAAACGGGATGAGATTTATAAGGTTAGTTTTTAGAATTCGGTATATTAAGAAAACGGTTTGTGATATATAAGATTAGTTTTCGTTTTTGGTATATGTCTTTACAAATCGGTATATTAAGAATACGGTTTGTTGTTTATATGATTAGTTTTCGGTAATTCTAAATGTCTTTGCAAATCGGTATATTAAAAAAAAAGAATAAGATTTATAAGGTTAGTTTTTATGTTATTTCAATTTGGTATATTAAGAAAACGGTATGTGATTGGTAATATTAGTTTTCGGTATAGTTATATCTCTTTACAAAACAATATATTAAGAGAACGGTATGTGATTGGTAATATTAGTTTTCGGTATAGTTATTTCTCTTTTCTAAACGGTATATTAAGAAAACGGTTTGTGGTTTATAAGATTAGTTTTCGGTAATTCTAAATGGCTTTGCAATTCGGTATATTAAGAGAACGGTATGTGATTGGTAATATTAGTTTTCGGTATAGTTATATCTCTTCGTAAAACGATATATTAAGAAAACGGTTTTTGATATATAAGTTTAGTTTTCGTTGTTGGTATATGTCTTTGCAAATCAGTATATTAAGAAAACGGTTTGTGGTTTATAAGATTCGTTTTCGGTAATTCTAAATGGCTTTGCAAATCGGTATATTAAGAAAACGAAATGTGATTTATAAGGTTAGTTTTCGGTATAGTTATATCTCTTTACAAAACAATATATTAAGAGAACGGTATGTGATTGGTAATATTAGTTTTCGTTATTGGAATATGTCATTGCAAATCGGTATATTAAGAAAACGGCTTGTGGTTTATAAGATTAGTTTTCGGTAATTCTAAATGGCTTTGCAATTCGGTATATTAAGAGAACGGTATGTGATTGGTAATATTAGTTTTCGGTATAGTTATATCTCTTCGTAAAACGATATATTAAGAAAACGGTTTTTGATATATAAGTTTAGTTTTCGTTGTTGGTATATGTCTTTGCAAATCAGTATATTAAGAAAACGGTTTGTGGTTTATAAGATTCGTTTTCGGTAATTCTAAATGGCTTTGCAAATCGGTATATTAAGAAAACGAAATGTGATTTATAAGGTTAGTTTTATGTTATTTCCATTCGGTATATTAAGAAAACGGTATATGATTGGTAATATTAGTTTTCGGTATAGCTTTATATCTTTGCAAAACGGTTTATTAAGAAAACGGTTTGTGATATATTAAATTAGTTTTCGCTATTGGTATATGTCTTTGCAAATCGGTATATTAAGAAAACGGTTTGTGGTTTATGAGATTAATTTTTGGTAATTCTAAATGTCTTATCAAATCCGTATATTAAGAAAACGGAATGAGATTTATAAGGATAGTTTTTATGTTTTTTCCATTCGATATATCAAGAAAACGGAATGAGATTTATAAGGTAAGTTTACGTTATTGGTATATGTCTTTGCGAATCGGTATATTAAGAAAACGGTTTGTGATGTATAAGATTAGTTTTCTTTATGGGTATATGTCGTTGCAAATTGGTATATTAAGATAACGCTGTGTGGTTTATAAGATTAGTTTTCGGTAATTCTAAATGTCATTGCAAATCAATATAATAAGAAAACGGAATGAGATTTATAAGGTTAGTTTTTATGTTTTTTCCATTCGGTATATTAAGAAAACGGTTTGTGGTTCATAAGATTAGTTTTCGGTAATTCTAAATGTCTTTGCTAATCGATATAATAAGAAAACGGAATGAGATTTATAAGGTTAGTTTTTATGTTTTTTCCATTCGGTATATTAAGAAAATGGTTTGTGCTTTATAAGATTCGTTTTCGGTAATTCTAAATGGCTTTGCAAATCGGTATATTAAGAAAACGGATTGTGATTTATAAGGTTAGTTTTATGTTATTTCCATTCGTCATATTAAGAAAACGGTATGTGATTGGTAATATTAGTTTTCGGTATAGCTATATATCTTTGCAAAACGGTATTTAGAAAACGGTTTGTGATATATAAAATTAGTTTTCGTTATTGGTATATGTCTTTTTGAATCGGTTTATTAAGAAAACGTTTTGTGGTATATAAGATTAGTATTTGTTAAT
Organism: Arma custos; assembly: GCA_037127475.1. Taxonomy (NCBI): domain Eukaryota; kingdom Metazoa; phylum Arthropoda; class Insecta; order Hemiptera; family Pentatomidae; genus Arma; species Arma custos. The sequence goes on from JBBAGI010000126.1 coordinate 171,902, forward strand.
TCTAAATGTCTTTGCAAATCGTTATATTAAGAAAACGGAATGAGATTTATAAGGTTAGTTTTTATGTTATTTCAATTCGGTATATTAAGAGAACGGTATGTGATTGGTAATATTAGTTTTAGGTATAGTTATATCTCTTTTCAAAACGGTATATTAAGAAAACGGTTTGTGATATATAAGATTAGTTTTCGTTATTGGAATATGTCATTGCAAATCGGTATATTAAGAAAACGGCTTGTGGTTTATAAGATTAGTTTTCGGTAATTCTAAATATCTTTGCAAATCGGTATATTAAGAAAACGAAATGAGATTTATTATGTTAGATTTTATGTTTTTTCAATAAGGAATATTTAGAAAACGGTATGTTATTGGTAATATTAGTTTTCGGTATAATTATATCTCTTTACAAAACGGTATATTAAGAGAACGGTATGTGATTGGTAATATTAGTTTTCGGTATAGTTATATCTCTTTGCAAAACGGTATATTAAGAAAACGGTTTGTGATATATAAGATTAATTATCGCTATTGATGTATGTCTTTGCGAATCGGTCTTTTAAGAAAACGGTTTGTGGTTAATAAGATTAGTTTTCGGTAATTCTATATGTCTTTGCAAATCGGTGACTGGTAATATAGGTTTTAGTATAGTTATATGTCTTTGCAAAACGCTATATTAAGAAAACGGTTTTTGATATATAAGATTAGTTTTCGTTATTGGTATATGTCTTTGCAAATCGGTATATTAAGAAAATGGTTTGTGGTTTATAAGATAAGTTTTCGGTAATTATAAATGTCTATTCAAATCGGTATATTAAGAAAACGGAATGAGATTTATAAGGTCAGTTTTTTATGTTTTTTCAATTCGGTATATTAAGAAAACGGTTTGTGATATATAAGATTAGTTTATGTTATTGGTATATGTCTTTGCGAATCGGTATATTAAGAAAACGGTTTGTGGTTTATAAGATTAGTTTTCGGTAATTCTAAACGTCTATTCAAATCGGTATATTAAACAAACGGTTTGTGGTTTATGAGATTACTTTTTGGTAATTCTTAATGTCTTTTCAAACCGGTTTGTGGTTTATAAGATTAGTTTTCGGTAATTCTAAATGTCTTTGCAAATGGGTTTATTAAGAAAACGGAATAAGATTTATAAGGTTAGTTTTTATGTTTTTTCCATTCGGTATATTAAGAAAACGGTTTGTGATATATAAGATTAGTTATCGCTATTGATATATGTTTTTGCGAATCGGTATATTAAGAAAACGGTTTGTGGTGTATAAGATTAGTTTTTGGTAATTCTAAATGGCTTTGCAAATCGATATATTAAGAAAACGGAATGAGATTTACAAGGTTAGTTTTTATGTTTTTTCCATTCGGGATATAAAGAAAATGGTTAGTGATATATAAGATTAGTTATCGCTATTGATATATGTCTTTGCGAATCGGTTTATTAAGAAAACGGTTTGTGGTTAATAAGATTAGTTTTCGGTAATTCTAAATGCCTTTGCAAATCGGTATATTAAGAAAGCGGAATGAGATTTATAAGGTTAGTTTTTATGTTTTTTGAATGCGGTATATTAAGAAAACGGTTTGTGATATATAAGATTAGTTTTCGTTTTTGGTATATGTCTTTGCAAATCGGTATATTAAAAAAAAAGGTTTGTGGTTAATAAGATTAGTTGTCGGTAATTCTAAATGTCTTTGTTTATCGGTATATTTAGAAAACGGAATGAGATTTATAAGGTTAGTTTTTATGTTTTTCCATTCGGTATATTAAGAAAACTGTTTGTGGTTTATAAGATTAGTTTTCGGTAATTCTAAATGTCTTTGCAAATCGATATAATAAGAAAACGGAATGAGATTTATAAGGTTAGTTTTTATGTTTTTCCATTCGGTATATTAAGAAAATGGTTTGTGCTTTATAAGATTCGTTTTCTGTAATTCTAAATGGCTTTGCAAATCGGTATATTAAAAAAACGGAATGTGATTTATAAGGTTAGTTTTATGTTATTTCCTTTCGGTATATTAAGAAAACAGTATGTGATTGGTAATATTAGTTTTCGGTATAGCTATTATATCTTTGCAAAACGGTATATTAAGAAAACGGTTTGTGATATATAAAATTAGTTTTCGCTATTGGTACATGTCTTTGCAAAACGGTATATTAAGAAAACGGTATTTTATTGGTAATATTAATTTTCGGTATAGTTATATCTCTTTGCAAATCCATATATTAAGAAAACAGAATGAGATTTATAAGATTAGTTTCATGTTTTTTTCAATTCGGTATATTAAGAGAACGGTATGTGATTGGTAATATTAGTTTTCGGTATAGTTATATCTCTTTGTAAAACGATATATTAAGGAAACGGTTTTTGATATATAAGTTTAGTTTTCGTTGTTGGTATATGTCTTTGCAAATCGGTATATTAAGAAAACGGTTTGTGGTTTATAAGATTAGTTTTCGGTAATTCTAAACGTCTATTCAAATCGGTATATTAAGAAAACGGTTTGTGGTTTATGAGATTAATTTTTGGTAATTCTAAATGTCTTACCAAATCGGTATATTAAGAAAACGGAATGAGATTTATAAGGTTAGTTTTTATGTTTTTTCCATTCGGTATATCAAGAAAACGGAATGAGATTTATAAGGTAAGTTTACGTTATTGGTATATGTCTTTGCAAATTGGTATATTAAGAAAACGGTTTGTTGTTTATAAGATTAGTTTTCGGTAATTCTAAATGTCTTTGCAAATCGATATAATAAGAAAACGGAATGAGATTTATAAGGTTAGTTTTTATGTTTTTTCCATTCGGTATATTAAGAAAACGGTTTGTGGTTTATAAGATTAGTTTTCGGTAATTCTAAATGTCTTTGCAAATCGATATAATAAGAAAACGGAATGAGATTTATAAGGTTAGTTTTTATGTTTTTTCCATTCGGTATATCAGGAAAATTGTTTGTGCTTTATAAGATTTGTTTTTCATTCGTAATAGTAGTTTTCGGTATAGTTATATCTCTTTGCAAAACGGTATATTAAGAAAATGGTTTGTGGTTTATAAGATTAGTTTTCGGTAATTATTAATGTCTATTCAAATCGGTATATTAAGAAAACGGAATGAGATTTAAAAGGTCAGTTTTTATGTTTTTTCAATTCGGTATATTAAGAAAACGGTTTGTGATATATAAGATTCGTTTTCTGTAATTCTAAATGGCTTTGCAAATCGGTATATTAAAAAAACGGAATGTGATTTATAAGGTTAGTTTTATGTTATTTCCATTCGGTATATTAAGAAAACAGTATGTGATTGGTAATATTAGTTTTCGGTATAGCTATTATATCTTTGCAAAACGGTATATTAAGAAAACGGTTTGTGATATATAAAATTAGTTTTCGCTATTGGTATATGTCTTTGCAAAACGGTATATTAAGAAAACGGTATTTGATTGGTAATATTAGTTTTCGGTATAGTTATATCTCTTTGCAAATCCATATATTAAGAAAACAGAATGAGATTTATAAGATTAGTTTCATGTTTTTTTCAATTCGGTATATTAAGAGAACGGTATGTGATTGGTAATATTAGTTTTCGGTATAGTTATATCTCTTTTTTTTATAATTTTTTCCTTTTTTCAAAACTGGATTTATTTGAATTTCATCTTCAAGAAAAAAAATAAAATCGGCTTCCAGTCAAATTCTTTTATTGTTTTATATGATAAAACGTTTCGACATCATGGTGTCATTTTCAATCATTTATTCCTATGCATTCCTCAACTTTAAATAAAATAACAATAATTACAATAATATAAAATTTGTTTACATAAATGTCCAAAAGATAATATACTATGAGTATAAATACCTGGAAAGTCAATCTTTTTTTAAAATCATTTTTAAGGAGGTCTTTTGTCCTCCATAGTCAAACTTATATTCCATTACATAAAAACCAAACTCTGATCCTTGAACCATCTAATCCTTTATTCTTATTTTTATCAGTTATTAGACTTTAGTATAATTATAACTAATTATGTTCTAAAAGGTACATTAATAAAGTAAAATTAAACTTCAAAATATAAGTATTATTATGATCTATTATTTTTTAATTTCAAAATTATGGATGAATATAATTTGCTAATTTCTCCTGCCTCTTTTCTATCGTTTACAGCATTTTCTAATTTATCATTTATAAATAAAGCCTCTAAATTTTTTCTTTTTATAGTATTATCTTCTCTATGTAGAATTTTAGGCTTATCGAAGTCAAAAGTGTGCAATTCCTTTTTACAATGTGCTGATAATGCTGTACTTGTTTTAGCTTTAGGTTTAATGTTATTTTGATGGTGATATATTCTGTTTTTTAAGTGTGTACTTGTTTGTCCGATGTATATTCCATCACAATTATTACAAGTAAGTTGGTATATTAAATTTTTGTTTTCCATAATTGGTATCTTATCCTTTTGACTTGTTATAATGTTTTTGATTGGGTTTCTTGTTTTGTGTGCTATCTTCATTTCTGGTATGTCATAAATTTTAAAAGTTGGTTCGATTTTTTCTGATAAGCCTCTGATATAGGTTATACTATTATATTTAATCTTATTATGTTTTAATTCTATATCTTGTGCTTCTGTTACTATATTAATTTTATCATTGTCTATAAGTGGATCTATGTTATTAGTTTCTTTTACAAAAAAATTAGTTATTTTGGATTGAGAAGGTTTAATTTTTATTGCATTATTTTGGCTATCTCTTTGTAAAACGATATATTAAGAAAACGGTTTTTGATATATAAGTTTAGTTTTCGTTGTTGGTATATATCTTTGCAAATCGGTATATTAAGAAAACGGTTTGTGGTTTATAAGATTAGTTTTCGGTAATTCTAAACGTCTATTCAAATCGGTAGATTAAGAAAACGGTTTGTGGTTTATGAGATTAATTTTTGGTAATTCTAAATGTCTTATCAAATCGGTATATTAAGAAAACGGAATGAGATTTATAAGGTTAGTTTTTATGTTTTTTCCATTCGGTATATCAAGAAAACGGAATGAGATTTATAAGGTAAGTTTACGTTATTGGTATATGTCTTTGCGAATCGGTATATTAAGAAAACGGTTTGTGATGTATAAGATTAGTTTTCTTTATGGGTATATGTCTTTGCAAATCGGTATATTAAGAAAACGGAATGAGATTTATAAGGTTAGTTTTTATGTTTTTTCCATTCGGTATATTAAGAAAACGGTTTGTGATATATAAGATTAGTTTTCGTTTTTGGTATATGTCTTTGCAAATCGGTATATTAAAAAAAAAGGTTTGTGGTTAATAAGATTAGTTTTCGGTAATTCTAAATGTCTTTGTTTATCGGTATATTTAGAAAACGGAATGAGATTTATAAGGTTAGTTTTTATGTTTTTTCCATTCGGTATATTAAGAAAACTGTTTGTGGTTTATAAGATTAGTTTTCGGTAATTCTAAATGCCTTTGCAAATCGGTATATTAAGAAAGCGGAATGAGATTTATAAGGTTAGTTTTTATGTTTTTCCATTCGGTATATTAAGAAAATGGTTTGTGCTTTATAAGATTCGTTTTCTGTAATTCTAAATGGCTTTGCAAATCGGTATATTAAAAAAACGGAATGTGATTTATAAGGTTAGTTTTATGTTATTTCCATTCGGTATATTAAGAAAACAGTATGTGATTGGTAATATTAGTTTTCGGTATAGCTATTATATCTTTGCAAAACGGTATATTAAGAAAACGGTTTGTGATATATAAAATTAGTTTTCGCTATTGGTATATGTCTTTGCAAAACGGTATATTAAGAAAACGGTATTTGATTGGTAATATTAGTTTTCGGTATAGTTATATCTCTTTGCAAATCCATATATTAAGAAAACAGAATGAGATTTATAAGGTTAGTTTTTATGTTTTTTCCATTCGGTATATTAAGAAAACGGTTTTTGATATATAAGATTAGTTATCGCTATTGATATATGTCTTTGCGAATCGGTTTATTAAGAAAACGGTTTGTGGTTAATAAGATTAGTTTTCGGTAATTCTAAATGCCTTTGCAAATCGGTATATTAAGAAAGCGGAATGAGATTTATAAGGTTAGTTTTTATGTTTTTTGAATGCGGTATATTAAGAAAACGGTTTGTGCTTTATAAGATTCGTTTTCTGTAATTCTAAATGGCTTTGCAAATCGGTATATTAAAAAAACGGAATGTGATTTATAAGGTTAGTTTTATGTTATTTCCATTCGGTATATGAGGAAAACAGTATGTGATTGGTAATATTAGTTTTCGGTATAGCTATTATATCTTTGCAAAACGGTATATTAAGAAAACAGAATGAGATTTATAAGATTAGTTTCATGTTTTTTTCAATTCGGTATATTAAGAGAACGGTATGTGATTGGTAATATTAGTTTTCGGTATAGTTATATCTCTTTGCAAAACGGTATATTAAGAAAACAGTTTTTGATATATAAGTTTAGTTTTCGTTGTTGGTATATGTCTTTGCAAATCAGTATATTAAGAAAACGGTTTGTGGTGTATAAGATTAGTTTTTGGTAATTCTAAATGGCTTTGCAAATCGATATATTAAGAAAACGGAATGAGATTTACAAGGTTAGTTTTTATGTTTTTTCCATTCGGTATATTAAGAAAATGGTTAGTGATATATAAGATTAGTTATCGCTATTGATATATGTCTTTGCGAATCGGTTTATTAAGAAAACGGTTTGTGGTTAATAAGATTAGTTTTCGGTAATTCTAAATGCCTTTGCAAATCGGTATATTAAGAAAGCGGAATGAGATTTATAAGGTTAGTTTTTATGTTTTTTGAATGCGGTATATTAAGAAAACGGTTTGTGCTTTATAAGATTCGTTTTCTGTAATTCTAAATGGCTTTGCAAATCGGTATATTAAAAAAACGGAATGTGATTTATAAGGTTAGTTTTATGTTATTTCCATTCGGTATATGAGGAAAACAGTATGTGATTGGTAATATTAGTTTTCGGTATAGCTATTATATCTTTGCAAAACGGTATATTAAGAAAACAGAATGAGATTTATAAGATTAGTTTCATGTTTTTTTCAATTCGGTATATTAAGAGAACGGTATGTGATTGGTAATATTAGTTTTCGGTATAGTTATATCTCTTTGCAAAACGGTATATTAAGAAAACAGTTTTTGATATATAAGTTTAGTTTTCGTTGTTGGTATATGTCTTTGCAAATCAGTATATTAAGAAAACGGTTTGTGGTTTATAAGATTAGTTTTCGGTAATTCTAAACGTCTATTCAAATCGGTATATTAAGAAAACGGTTTGTGGTTTATGAGATTAATTTTTGTAATTCTAAATGTTTATCAAATCGGTATATTAAGAAAACGGAATGAGATTTATAAGGTTAGATTTTATGTTTTTTCCATTCGGTATATCAAGAAAACGGAATGAGATTTATAAGGTAAGTTTACGTTATTGGTATATGTCTTTGCGAATCGGTATATTAAGAAAACGGTTTGTGATGTATAAGATTAGTTTTCTTTATGGGTATATGTCTTTGCAAATTGGTATATTAAGAAAACGGTTTGTGGTTTATAAGATTAGTTTTCGGTAATTCTAAATGTCTTTGCAAATCGATATAATAAGAAAACGGAATGAGATTTATAAGGTTAGTTTTTATGTTTTTTCCATTCGGTATATTAAGAAAACGGTTTGTGGTTCTTAAGATTAGTTTTCGGTAATTCTAAACGTCTATTCAAATCGGTATATTAAGAAAACGGTTTGTGGTTTATGAGATTACTTTTTGGTAATTCTAAATGTCTTTGCAAATCGGTATATTAAGAAAACGGAATGAGATTTATAAGGTTAGTTTTTATGTTTTTTCCATTCGGTACATCAAGAAAACGGAATGAGATTTATAAGGTTAGTTTTCGTTATTGGTATATGTCTTTGCGAATCGGTATATTAAGAAAACGGTATTTGATTGGTAATATTAAATTTCGGTATAGTTATATCTCTTTGCAAATCCATATATTAAGAAAACAGAATGAGATTTATAAGATTAGTTTCATGTTTTTTTCAATTCGGTATATTAAGAGAACGGTATGTGATTGGTAATATTAGTTTTCGGTATAGTTATATCTCTTTGTAAAACGATATATTAAGAAAACGGTTTGTGGTTTATAAGATTAGTTTTCTTTATGGGTATATCCCTTTGCAAATTGGTATATTAATAAAACGGTTTGTGGTTTATAAGATTAGTTTTCGGTAATTCTAAATGTCTTTGCAAATCGATATTAATTAAAGCGGAATGAGATTTATAAGGTTAGTTTTTATGTTTTTTCCATTCGGTATATTAAGAAAACGGTTTGTGGTTTATAAGATTAGTTTTCGGTATAGTTATATCTCTTTGCAAATCGGTATAATAAGAAAATGGTTTGTGGTTTATAAGATTAGTTTTCGGTAATTATTAATGTCTATTCAAATCGGTATATTAAGAAAACGGAATGAGATTTATAAGGTTAGTTTTTATGTTTTTTGAATTCGGTATATTAAGAAAACGGTTTGTGATATATAAGATTAGTTTTTGTTTTTGGTATATGTCTTTGCAAATCGGTATATTAAAAAAAAAGGTTTGTGGTTAATAAGATTAGTTTTCGGTAATTCTAAATGTCTTTGTTTATTGGTATATTTAGAAAACGGAATGAGATTTATAAGGTTAGTTTTTATGTTATTTCAATTCGGTATATTAAGAAAACGGTATGTGTTTGGTAATAGTTGTTTTCGGTATAGCTATATATCTTTGCAAAACGGTGAATTAAGAAAACGGTTTGTGATATATAAGATTAGTTTTCGTTATTGATATATGTCTTTTTGAATCGGTATATTAAGAAAACGTTTTGTGGTATATAAGATTAGTTTTTGTTAATTCTAAATGTCTTTGCAAATCGGTATATTAAGAAAATGTTTTGTGGTTTATAAGATAAGTTTTCGTTAATTCTAAATGTCTTTGTTTGTCGGTATGTTAAGAAAACGGAATGAGATTTATAAGGTTAGTTTTTATGTTATTTCAATTCGGTATATTAAGAAAACTTTATGTGATTGGTAATATTAGTTTTCGGTATAGTTATATCTCTTTGCAAAACGGTATATTAAGAAAACGGTTTTTGATATATAAGTTTAGTTTTCGTTATTGGTATATGTCTTTTCGAATCGGTATGTTAAGAAAACGGTTTGTGGTTTATAAGATTAGTTTTCGGTAATACTAAATGTCTTTGCAATTCGGTATATTAAGAAAACGGAATGAGATTTATAAGGTTAGTTTTTATGTTATTTCAATTCGGTATATTAAGAAAACGGTATGTGTTTGGTAATAGTAGTTTTCGGAATAGTTATATCTCTTTGCAAAACGGTATATTAAGAAAACGGTTTGTGATATATAAGATTAGTTTTCGTTATTGATATATGTCTTTTTGAATCGGTATATTAAGAAAACGTTGTGTGGTATATAAGATTAGTTTTTGTTAATTCTAAATGTCTTTGCAAATCGGTATATTAAGAAAACGGTTTTTGATATATAAGTTTAGTTTTCGTTATTGGTATATGTCTTTTCGAATCGGTATGTTAAGAAAACGGTTTGTGGTTTATAAGATTAGTTTTCGGTAATACTAAATGTCTTTGCAATTCGGCATATAATGAAAACGGATTGAGATTTATGAGGTTAGTTTTTATGTCTTATCAAATCGGTATATTAAGAAAACGGTATGTTTGGTAATAGTAGTTTTCGGTATAGTTATATCGCTTTGCAAAACGGTATATTAAGAAAACTGTTTGTCGTTCATGAGTATAGTTTTCGGTAATTCTAAATGGCTTTGCAAATCGGTATATTAAAAAAAAGGAATGAGATTTATAAGGTTAGTTTTTATGTTATTTCAATTCGGTATATTAAGAAAACGGTATGTGACTGGTAATATAGGTTTTAGTATAGTTATATGTCTTTGCAAAACGGTATATTAAGAAAACGGTTTTTGATATATAAGTTTAGTTTTCGTTATTGGTATATGTCTTTGCAAATCGGTATATTAAGAAAACGGTTTGTGGTTAATAAGATTAGTTTTCGTTAATTCTATATGTCTTTGCAAATCGGTATATTAAGAAAACGGAATGAGATTTATAAGGTTAGTTTTTATGTTATTTCAATTCGGCATATTAAGAAAACGGTATGTGATTGGTAATATTAGTTTTCGGTAAAGTTATATCTCTTTGCAAAACGGTATATTAAGAAAACGGTGTTTAATATATAATTTTAGTTTTCGTTATTGGTATAGGTCTTTTCGAATCGGTATATTAAGAAAACGGTTTGTGGTTTATAAGATTAGTTTTCGGTAATACTAAATGTCTTTGCAATTCGGTATATAATGAAAACGGAATGAGATTTATAAGGTTAGTTTTTATGTTTTATCAATTCGGTATATTAAGAGAACGGTATGTGATTGGTAATATTAGTTTTCGGTATAGTTATATCTCTTTGCAAAACGGTAAATTAAGAAAACTGTTTGTCGTTCATAAGTATAGTTTTCGGTAATTCTAAATGGCTTTGCAAATCGGTATATTAAAAAAAAGGAATGAGATTTATAAGGTTAGGTTTGTGGTTTATAAGATTAGTTTACGGTAATACTAAATGTCTTTGCTAACCGGTATATTAAGAAAACGGAATGAAATTTATAAGATTAGTTTTTTTTTTTTTTAATTCGGTATATTAAGAGAACGGTATGTGATTGATAATATTAGTTTTCGGTATAGTTATATCGCTTTGAAAAACGGTATATTAAGAAAACGGTTTTTGATATATAAGTTTAGTTTTCGTTGTTGATATATGTCTTTGCGATTCGGTATATTAAGAAAACGTTTTGTGGTTTATAAGATTAGGTTTCGGTAAGATTGGTGATATTAGTTTTCGGTATAGTTTTATCTCTTTGCAAATCCATATATTAAGAAAACGGAATGAGATTTATAGGATTAGTTTCATGTTTTTTTTATTTCGGTATATTAAGAGAACGGTATGTGATTGGTAATATTAGTTTTCGGTATAGTTATATCTCTTTGTAAAACGATATATTAAGAAAACGGTTTGTGGTTTATAAGATTAGTCTTTGGTAATTCTAAACGTCTATTCAAAGCGGTATATTAAGAAAACGGTTTGTGGTTTATGAGATTACTTTTTGGTAATTCTAAATGTCTTTGCAAATCGGTATATTAAGAAAACGGAATGAGATTTATAAGGTTAGTTTTTATGTTTTTTCCATTCGGTATATCAAGAAAACGGAATGAGATTTATAAGGTTAGTTTTCGTTATTGGTATATGTCTTTGCGAATCGGTATATTAAGAAAACGGTTTGTGATGTATAAGATTAGTTTTCGTTATGGGTATATGTCTTTGCAAATGGGTTTATTAAGAAAACGGAATAAGATTTACAAGGTTAGTTTTTATGTTTTTTCCATTCGGTATATTAAGAAAATGGTTAGTGATATATAAGATTAGTTATCGCTATTGATATATGTCTTTGCGAATCGGTTTATTAAGAAAACGGTTTGTGGTTAATAAGATTAGTTTTCGGTAATTCTAAATGCCTTTGCAAATCAGTATATTAAGAAAGCGGAATGAGATTTATAAGGTTAGTTTTTATGTTTTGAATGCGGTATATTAAGAAAACGGTTTGCGATATATAAGATTAGTTTTCGTTTTTGGTATATGTCTTTGCAAATCGGTATATTAAAAAAAAAGGTTTGTGGTTAATAAGATTAGTTTTCGGTAATTCTAAATGTCTTTGTTTATCGGTATATTTAAAAAACGGAATGAGATTTATAAGGTTAGTTTTTATGTTTTTTCCATTCGGTATATTAAGAAAACGGTTTGTGGTTCATAATATTAGTTTTCGGTAATTCTAAATGTCTTTGCAAATCGATATAATAAGAAAACGGAATGAGATTTATATGGTTAGTTTTTATGTTTTTTCCATTCGGTATATTAAGAAAATGGTTTGTGATTTATAAGATTCGTTTTCGGTAATTCTAAATGGCTTTGCAAATCGGTATATTAAGAAAACGGAATGTGATTTACAATGTTAGTTTTATGTTATTTCCATTCGGTATATTAAGAAAACGGTATGTGATTGGTAATATTAGTTTTCGGTATAGCTATATATCTTTGCAAAACGGTGAATTAAGAAAACGGTTTGTGATATATAAAATTAGTTTTCGTTATTGGTATATGTCTTTTTGAATCGGTATATTAAGAAAACGTTTTGTGGTATATAAGATTAGTTTTTGTTAATTCTAAATGTCTTTGCAAATCGGTATATTAAGAAAACGGAATGACATTTGTAAGGTTAGTTTTTATGTTATTTCAATTCGGTATATTAAGAGAACGGTATGTGATTGGTAATATTAGTTTTCGGTAAAGTTATATCTCTTTGCATAACGGTATATTAAGAAAACGGTGTTTGATATATAAGATTAGTTTATGTTATTGGTATATGTCTTTGCGAATCGGTATCTTAAGAAAACGGTTTGTGGTTTATAAGGTTAGTTTTCTGTAATTCTAAATGGCTTTGCAAATCGGTATATTAAGAAAACGGAATGAGATTTATAAGGTTAGTTTTCGTTATTGGTATATGTCTTTGCGAATCGGTATATTAAGAAAACGGTTTGTAGTTTATAATATTAGTTTTCGGTAATTCTAAATGTCTTTGCAAATCAATATGTTAAGAAAACGGAATGAGATTTATAAGGTTAGTTTTTATGTTTTTTCCATTCGGTATATTAAAAAAATGGTTTGTGATATATAAGATTAGTTATCGCTATTGATATATGTCTTTGCGAATCTGTATATTAAGAAAACGGTTTGTGGTTCATAAGATTAGTTTTCGGTAATTCTATATGTCTTTGCAAATCGGTATATTAAGAAAACGGAATGAGATTTATAAGGTTAGTTTTTATGTTATTTCAATTCGGTATATTAAGTAAACGGTATGTGATTGGGAATATTAGTTTTCGGTAAAGTTATATCACTTTGCAAAACGGTATATTAAGAAAACGGTTTTTGATATATAAGATTAGTTTATGTTATTGGTATATGTCTTTGCGAATCGGTATCTTAAGAAAACGGTTTGTGGTTAATAAGATTAGTTTTCGGTAATTCTATATGTCTTTGCAAATCGGTATATTAAGAAAACGGAATGAGATTTATATGGTTAGTTTTATGTCTTTTCGAATCGGTATATTAAGAAAACGGTTTGTGGTTAATGAGATTAGTTTTCGGTAATACTAAATGTCTTTGTAATTCGGTATGTAATGAAAACGGAATGAGATTTATAACGTTAGTTTTTATGTTTTATCATTTCGGTATATTAAGAAAACGGTATTTATTTGGTAATAGTAGTTTTTGGTATAGTTATATCTCTTTGCAAAACGGTATATTAAGAAAAAGGTTTGTGATTTATAAGATTAGTTTTCGTTATTGGTATATGTCTTTGCAAATCGGTATATTAAGAAAACGGTTTGTGGTTTATAAGATTAGTTTTCGGTAATTCTAAACGTCTATTCAAATCGGTATATTAAGAAAACGGAATGAGATTTATAAGGTTAGTTTTTATGTTTTTTCCATTCGGTATATCAAGAAAACGGAATGAGATTTATAAGGTTAGTTTTCGTTATTGGTATATGTCTTTGCTAATCGGTATATTAAGAAAACGGTTTGTGATGTATAAGATTAGTTTTCGTTATGGGTATTTGTCTTTGCAAATCGGTATATTAAGAAAACGGTTTGTGGTTTATAAGATAAAGTTTTCGGTAATTCTAAATGTCTTTGCAAATCGATATAATAAGAAAACGGAATGAGATTTATAAGGTTAGTTTTTATGTTTTTTGAATTCGGTATATTACGAAAACGGTTTGTGATATATAAGATTAGTTTTCGTTTTTGGTATATGTCTTTGCAAATCGGTATATTAAAAAAAAAGGTTTGTGATTAATAAGATTAGTTTTCGGTAATTCTAAATGTCTTTGTTTATCGGTATATTTAGAAAACGGAATGAGATTTATAAGGTTAGTTTTTATGTTATTTCAATTCGGTATATTAAGAAAACGGTATGTGTTTGGTAATAGTTGTTTTCGGTATAGTTATATCTCTTTGCAAAACGGTATGTTAAGAAAACGGTATGTATTTGGTAATAGTAGTTTTCGGAATAGTTATATCTCTTCGCAAAACGGTATATTAAGAAAACGGTTTGTGATATATAAGATTAGTTTTCGTTATTGATATCTGTCTTTTTGAATCGGTATATTAAGAAAACGTTTTGTGGTATATAAGATTAGTTTTTGTTAATTCTAAATGTCTTTGCAAATCGGTATATTAAGAAAATGGTTTGTGGTTTATAAGATAAGTTTTCGGTAATTCTAAACGTCTATTCAAATCGGTATATTAAGAAAACGGTTTGTGGTTTATGAGATTACTTTTTGGTAATTCTAAATGTCTTTGCAAACCAGTATATAAAGAAAACGGAATGAGATTTATAAGGTTAGTTTTTATGTTATTTCAATTTTGTATATTAAGAGAACGGTATGTGATTGGTAATATTAGTTTTCGGTAAAGTTATATCTCTTTGCAAAACGGTATATTAAGAAAACGGTTTTTGATGTATAAGTTTATTTTTCGTTATTGGTATATGTCTTTTCGAATCGGTAAATTAAGAAAACGGTTTGTTGTTTATAAGATTATTTTTCGTTAATTCTAAATGTCTTTGTTTGTCGCTATATTAAGAAAACGGAATGAGATTTATAAGGTTAGTTTTTATGTTATTTCAATTCGGTATATTAAGAAAACGGTATGTGATTGGTAATATGAGTTTTCGGTATAGTTATATCTCTTTGCAAAACGGTATATTAAGAAAACAGTTTTTGATATATAAGTTTAGTTTTCGTTATTGGTATATGTATTTTCGAATCGATATGTTAAGAAAACGGTTTGTGGTTTATAAGATTAGTTTTCGGTAATACTAAATGTCTTTGCAATTCGGTATATTAAGAAAACGGAATGAGATTTATAAGGTTAGTTTTTATGTTATTTCAATTCGGTATATTAAGAAAACGGTTTGTGGTTTATAAGATTAGTTTTCGGTAATTCTAAACGTCTATTCAAATCGGTATATTAAGAAAACGGAATGAGATTTATAAGGTTAGTTTTTATGTTTTTTCCATTCGGTATATCAAGAAAACGGAATGAGATTTATAAGGTTAGTTTTCGTTATTGGTATATGTCTTTGCTAATCGGTATATTAAGAAAACGGTTTGTGATGTATAAGATTAGTTTTCGTTATGGGTATTTGTCTTTGCAAATCGGTATATTAAGAAAACGGTTTGTGGTTTATAAGATAAAGTTTTCGGTAATTCTAAATGTCTTTGCAAATCGATATAATAAGAAAACGGAATGAGATTTATAAGGTTAGTTTTTATGTTTTTTGAATTCGGTATATTACGAAAACGGTTTGTGATATATAAGATTAGTTTTCGTTTTTGGTATATGTCTTTGCAAATCGGTATATTAAAAAAAAAGGTTTGTGATTAATAAGATTAGTTTTCGGTAATTCTAAATGTCTTTGTTTATCGGTATATTTAGAAAACGGAATGAGATTTATAAGGTTAGTTTTTATGTTATTTCAATTCGGTATATTAAGAAAACGGTATGTGTTTGGTAATAGTTGTTTTCGGTATAGTTATATCTCTTTGCAAAACGGTATGTTAAGAAAACGGTATGTATTTGGTAATAGTAGTTTTCGGAATAGTTATATCTCTTCGCAAAACGGTATATTAAGAAAACGGTTTGTGATATATAAGATTAGTTTTCGTTATTGATATCTGTCTTTTTGAATCGGTATATTAAGAAAACGTTTTGTGGTATATAAGATTAGTTTTTGTTAATTCTAAATGTCTTTGCAAATCGGTATATTAAGAAAATGGTTTGTGGTTTATAAGATAAGTTTTCGGTAATTCTAAACGTCTATTCAAATCGGTATATTAAGAAAACGGTTTGTGGTTTATGAGATTACTTTTTGGTAATTCTAAATGTCTTTGCAAACCAGTATATAAAGAAAACGGAATGAGATTTATAAGGTTAGTTTTTATGTTATTTCAATTTTGTATATTAAGAGAACGGTATGTGATTGGTAATATTAGTTTTCGGTAAAGTTATATCTCTTTGCAAAACGGTATATTAAGAAAACGGTTTTTGATGTATAAGTTTATTTTTCGTTATTGGTATATGTCTTTTCGAATCGGTAAATTAAGAAAACGGTTTGTTGTTTATAAGATTATTTTTCGTTAATTCTAAATGTCTTTGTTTGTCGCTATATTAAGAAAACGGAATGAGATTTATAAGGTTAGTTTTTATGTTATTTCAATTCGGTATATTAAGAAAACGGTATGTGATTGGTAATATGAGTTTTCGGTATAGTTATATCTCTTTGCAAAACGGTATATTAAGAAAACAGTTTTTGATATATAAGTTTAGTTTTCGTTATTGGTATATGTATTTTCGAATCGATATGTTAAGAAAACGGTTTGTGGTTTATAAGATTAGTTTTCGGTAATACTAAATGTCTTTGCAATTCGGTATATTAAGAAAACGGAATGAGATTTATAAGGTTAGTTTTTATGTTATTTCAATTCGGTATATTAAGAAAACGGTATGTGATTGGTAATATTAGTTTTCGGTATAGTTATATCTCTTTGCAAAACGGTATATTAAGAAAACGGTTTTTGATATATATGTTTAGTTTTCGTTATTGGTATATGTCTTTTTGAATCGGTATATTAAGAAAACGTTTTGTGGTATATAAGATTAGTTTTTGTTAATTCTAAATGTCTTTGCAAATCGGTATATTAAGAAAACGGAATGACATTTGTAAGGTTAGTTTTTATGTTATTTCAATTCGGTATATTAAGAGAACTATATGTGATTGGTAATATTAGTTTTCGGTATAGGTATATCTCTTTGCAAAAAGGTATATTAAGAAAACTGTTTTTCGTTCATAAGTATAGTTTTCGGTAATTCTAAATGTCTTTGTTTATCGGTATATTTAGAAAACGGAATGAGATTTATAAGGTTAGTTTTTATGTTATTTCAATTCGGTATATTAAGAAAACGGTATGGGTTTGGTAATAGTTGTTTTCGGTATAGTTATATCTCTTTGCAAAACGGTATATTAAGAAAACGGTTTGTGATAAATAAGATTAGTTTTCGTTATTGGTATATGTCTTTTTGAATCGGTATATTAAGAAAACGTTTTGTGGTTTATAAGATTAGTTTACGGTAATTCTAAATGTCTTTGCAAACAGGTATATTAAGAAAACGGAATGAGATTTATAAGATTAGTTTTTTTTTTTCCTTCAATTCGGTATATTAAGAGAACTGTATGTGATAGGTAATAATAGTTTTCGGTATAGTTATATCTCTTTGAAAAACGGTATATTAAGAAAACGGTTTTTGATATTTAAGTTTAGTTTGCGTTGTTGGTATATGTCTTTGCAAATCGGCATATTAAGAAAACGGAATGAGATTTATAAGGTCAGTTTTTATGTTTTTTCTATTCGGCATATTAAGAAAACGGTTTGTGATATATAAGATTAGTTTATGTTATTGGTATATGTCTTTGCGAAACAGTATATTAAGAAAACCGTTTGTGGTTTATAAGATTAGTTTTCGGTAATTCTAAATGTCTTTGCAAATCGGTATATCAAGAAAACGGAATGAGATTTATAATGTTAGTTTTTATGTTTTTTCCATTCGGTATATCAAGAAAACGGAATGAGATTTATAAGGTTAGTTTTCGTTATTGGTATATGTCTTTGCGAATCCGTATATTAAGAAAACGGTTTGTGGTTTATAAGATTATTTTTCGTTAATTCTAAATTTTCGGTAATTCTAAATGGCTTTGCAAATCGGTATATTAAAAAAAAGGAATGAGATTTATAAGGTTAGTTTTTATGTTTTTTCAATTCGGTATATTAAGAAAACGGTATGTGACTGGTAATATAGGTTTTAGTATAGTTATATGTCTTTGCAAAACGGTATATTAAGAAAACGGTTTGTGGTTTATAAGATTAGTTTTCGGTAATTCTAAATGTCTTTGCAAACCGGTATATGAAGAAAACGGAATGACATTTATAAGGTTAGTTTTTATGTTATTTCAATTCGGTATATTAAGAGAACGGTATGTGATTGGTAATATTAGTTTTCGGTTAAGTTATATCTCTTTGCATAACGGTATATTAAGAAAACGGTGTTTGATATATAAGATTAGTTTATGTTATTGGTATATGTCTTTGCGAATCGGTATCTTAAGAAAACGGTTTGTGGTTTATAAGGTTAGTTTTCGGTAATTCTAAATGGCTTTGCAAATCGGTATATTAAGAAAACGGAATGAGATTTATAAGGTTAGTTTTCGTTATTGGTATATGTCTTTGCGAATCGGTATATTAAGAAAACGGTTTGTAGTTTATAATATTAGTTTTCGGTAATTCTAAATGTCTTTGCAAATCGATATATTAAGAAAACGGAATGAGATTTATAAGGTTAGTTTTAATGTTTTTTCCATTCGGTATATTAAAAAAATGGTTTGTGATATATAAGATTAGTTATCGCTATTGATATATGTCTTTGCGAATCTGTATATTAAGAAAACGGTTTGTGGTTCATAAGATTAGTTTTCGGTAATTCTATATGTCTTTGCAAATCGGTATATTAAGAAAACGGAATGAGATTTATAAGGTTAGTTTTTATGTTATTTCAATTCGGTATATTAAGTAAACGGTATGTGATTGGGAATATTAGTTTTCGGTAAAGTTATATCTCTTTGCAAAACGGTATATTAAGAAAACGGTTTTTGATATATAAGATTAGTTTATGTTATTGGTATATGTCTTTGCGAATCGGTATCTTAAGAAAACGGTTTGTGGTTAATAAGATTAGTTTTCGGTAATTCTATATGTCTTTGCAAATCGGTATATTAAGAAAACGGAATGAGATTTATATGGTTAGTTTTATGTCTTTTCGAATCGGTATATTAAGAAAACGGTTTGTGGTTAATAAGATTAGTTTTCGGTAATACTAAATGTCTTTGTAATTCGGTATGTAATGAAAACGGAATGAGATTTATAACGTTAGTTTTTATGTTT
Source organism: Arma custos (assembly GCA_037127475.1). Taxonomy (NCBI): domain Eukaryota; kingdom Metazoa; phylum Arthropoda; class Insecta; order Hemiptera; family Pentatomidae; genus Arma; species Arma custos. The sequence continues at coordinate 191,135 of JBBAGI010000126.1, forward strand.
TATCATTTCGGTATATTAAGAAAACGGTATTTATTTGGTAATAGTAGTTTTTGGTATAGTTATATCTCTTTGCAAAACGGTATATTAAGAAAAAGGTTTGTGATTTATAAGATTAGTTTTCGTTATTGGTATATGTCTTTGCAAATCGGTATATTAAGAAAACGGTTTGTGGTTTATAAGATTAGTTTTCGGTAATTCTAAACGTCTATTCAAATCGGTATATTAAGAAAACGGAATGAGATTTATAAGGTTAGTTTTTATGTTTTTTCCATTCGGTATATCACGAAAACGGAATGAGATTTATAAGGTTAGTTTTCGTTATTAGTATATGTCTTTGCTAATCGGTATATTAAGAAAACGGTTTGTGATGTATAAGATTAGTTTTCGTTATGGGTATTTGTCTTTGCAAATCGGTATATTAAGAAAACGGTTTGTGGTTTATAAGATAAAGTTTTCGGTAATTCTAAATGTCTTTGCAAATCGATATAATAAGAAAACGGAATGAGATTTATAAGGTTAGTTTTTATGTTTTTTGAATTCGGTATATTACGAAAACGGTTTGTGATATATAAGATTAGTTTTCGTTTTTGGTATATGTCTTTGCAAATCGGTATATTAAAAAAAAAGGTTTGTGATTAATAAGATTAGTTTTCGGTAATTCTAAATGTCTTTGTTTATCGGTATATTTAGAAAACGGAATGAGATTTATAAGGTTAGTTTTTATGTTATTTCAATTCGGTATATTACGAAAACGGTATGTGATTGGTAATATTAGTTTTCGGTATAGTTATATCTCTTTGCAAAACGGTATATTAAGAAAACGGTTTTTGATATATAAGTTTAGTTTTCGTTATTGGAATATGTCTTTTCGAATCGGTATGTTAAGAAAACGGTTTGTGGTTTATAAGATTAGTTTTCGGTAATACTAAATGTCTTTGCAATTCGGCATATAATGAAAACGGATTGAGATTTATGAGGTTAGTTTTTATGTCTTATCAAATCGGTATATTAAGAAAACGGTATGTGTTTGGTAATAGTAATTTTCGGTATAGTTATATCGCTTTGCAAAACGGTATATTAAGAAAACTGTTTGTCGTTCATGAGTATAGTTTTCGGTAATTCTAAATGGCTTTGCAAATCGGTATATTAAAAAAAAGGAATGAGATTCATAAGGTTAGTTTTTATGTTATTTCAATTCGGTATATTAAGAAAACGGTATGTGACTGGTAATATAGGTTTTAGTATAGTTATATGTCTTTGCAAAACGGTATATTAAGAAAACGGTTTTTGATATATAAGTTTAGTTTTCGTTATTGGTATATGTCTTTGCAAATCGGTATATTAAGAAAACGGAATGAGATTTATAAGGTCAGTTTTTATGTTTTTTCTATTCGGCATTTTAAGAAAACGGTTTGTGATATATAAGATTAGTTTATGTTATTGGTATTTGTCTTTGCAAAACAGTATATTAAGAAAACCGTTTGTGGTTTATAAGATTAGTTTTCGGTAATTCTAAATGTCTTTGTTTGTCGGTATATTAAGAAAACGGAATGAGATTTATAAGGTTAGTTTTTATGTTATTTCAATTCGGTATATTAAGAAAACGGTATGTGATTGGTAATATTAGTTTTCGGTATAGTTATATCTCTTTGCAAAACGGTATATTAAGAAAACAGTTTTTGATATATAAGTTTAGTTTTCGTTATTGGTATATGTCTTTTCGAATCGGTATGTTAAGAAAACGGTTTGTGGTTTATAAGATTAGTTTTCGGTAATACTAAATGTCTTTGCAATTCGGCATATAATGAAAACGGATTGAGATTTATGAGGTTAGTTTTTATGTCTTATCAAATCGGTATATTAAGAAAACGGTATGTGTTTGGTAATAGTAGTTTTCGGTATAGTTATATCGCTTTGCAAAACGGTATATTAAGAAAACTGTTTGTCGTTCATGAGTATAGTTTTCGGTAATTCTAAATGGCTTTGCAAATCGGTATATTAAAAAAAAGGAATGAGATTCATAAGGTTAGTTTTTATGTTATTTCAATTCGGTATATTAAGAAAACGGTATGTGACTGGTAATATAGGTTTTAGTATAGTTATATGTCTTTGCAAAACGGTATATTAAGAAAACGGTTTTTGATATATAAGTTTAGTTTTCGTTATTGGTATATGTCTTTGCAAATCGGTATATTAAGAAAACGGAATGAGATTTTTAAGGTCAGTTTTTATGTTTTTTCTATTCGGCATTTTAAGAAAACGGTTTGTGATATATAAGATTAGTTTATGTTATTGGTATTTGTCTTTGCGAAACAGTATATTAAGAAAACCGTTTGTGGTTTATAAGATTAGTTTTCGGTAATTCTAAATGTCTTTGCAAATCGGTATATTAAGAAAACGGAATGAGATTTATAATGTTAGTTTTTATGTTTTTTCCATTCGGTATATCAAGAAAACGGAATGAGATTTATAAGGTTAGTTTTCGTTATTGGTATATGTCTTTGCAAAACGGTATATTAAGAAAACTGTGTTTAATATATAATTTTAGTTTTCGTTATTGGTATAGGTCTTTTCGAATCGGTATATTAAGAAAACGGTTTGTGGTTTATAAGATTAGTTTTCGGTAATACTAAATGTCTTTGCAATTCGGTATGTAATGAAAACGGAATGAGATTTATAACGTTAGTTTTTATAGTTTATCATTTCGGTATATTAAGAAAACGGTATTTATTTGGTAATAGTAGTTTTCGGTATAGTTATATCTCTTTGCAAAACGGTATATTAAGAAAAAGGTTTGTGATATATAAGATTAGTTTTCGTTATTGGTATATGTCTTTGCAAATCGGTATATTAAGAAAACGGTTTGTGGTTTATAAGATTAGTTTTCGGTAATTATAAATATCTTTGCAAATTGGTATATTAAGAAAAAGGAATGAGATTTATAAGGTTAGTTTTTAGGTTTTTTCAATTCGGTATTTTAAGAAAGAGGGTATGTGATTGGTAATATCAGTTTTCAGTATAGTTATATCTCTTTAAAAAACGGTATATTAAGAAAACAGTTTGTGATATATAAGATTAGTTTTTGTTATTGGTATATGTCATTGCAAATCGGTATATGAAGAAAACGGTTTGTGGTTTATAAGATTATTTTACGGCCATTGTAAAAATCATTGCAAATCGGTATATTAAGAAAAAGGAATGAGATTTATAAGGTTAGTTATTATGTTTTTTTAATTCGGTATATTAAGAGAACGGTATGTGATTGGTAATATTAGTTTTTGGTATAGTTATATCTCTTTGAAAAACGGTATATTAAGAAATCGGTTTGTGATATATAAGATAAGTTTTCGTTATTGGTATATGTCTTTGCGAATCAATATATTTATAAAACCGTTTGTGGTTTATAAGATTAGTTTTCGGTAATTCTAAATGTCTTTGCAAATCAGTATATTAAGAAAACGGAATGAGATTTATAAGGTTAGTTTTTATGTTATTTCAATTCGGCATATTAAGAAAACGGTATGTGATTGGTAATATTAGTTTTCGGTAAAGTTATATCTCTTTGCAAAACGGTATATTAAGAAAACGGTGTTTAATATATAATTTTAGTTTTCGTTATTGGTATAGGTCTTGTCGAATCGGTATATTAAGAAAACGGTTTGTGGTTTATAAGATTACTTTTCGGTAATACTAAATGTCTTTGCAATTCGGTATGTAATGAAAACGGAATGAGATTTATAAGGTTAGTTTTTATGTTATTTCAATTCGGCATATTAAGAAAACGGTATGTGATTGGTAATAGTAGTTTTCGGTATAGTTATATCTCTTTGCAAAACGGTATATTAAGAAAAAGGTTTGTGATATATAAGATTAGTTTTCGTTATTGGTATATGTCTTTGCAAATCGGTATATTAAGAAAACGGTTTGTGGTTTATAAGATTAGTTTTCGGTAATTCTAAACGTCTATTCAAATCGGTATATTAAGAAAACGGAATGAGATTTATAAGGTTAGTTTTCGTTATTGGTATATGTCTTTGCGAATCCGTATATTAAGAAAACGGTTTGTGGTTTATAAGATTATTTTTCGTTAATTCTAAATTTTCGGTAATTCTAAATGGCTTTGCAAATCGGTATATTAAAAAAAAGGAATGAGATTTATAAGCTTAGTTTTTATGTTTTTTCAATTCGGTATATTAAGAAAACGGTATGTGACTGGTAATATAGGTTTTAGTATAGTTATATGTCTTTGCAAAACGGTATATTAAGAAAACGGTTTGTGGTTTATAAGATTAGTTTTCGGTAATTCTAAATGTCTTTGCAAACCGGTATATGAAGAAAACGGAATGACATTTATAAGGTTAGTTTTTATGTTATTTCAATTCGGTATATTAAGAGAACGGTATGTGATTGGTAATATTAGTTTTCGGTAAAGTTATATCTCTTTGCATAACGGTATATTAAGAAAACGGTGTTTGATATATAAGATTAGTTTATGTTATTGGTATATGTCTTTGCGAATCGGTATCTTAAGAAAACGGTTTGTGGTTTATAAGGTTAGTTTTCGGTAATTCTAAATGGCTTTGCAAATCGGTATATTAAGAAAACGGAATGAGATTTATAAGGTTAGTTTTCGTTATTGGTATATGTCTTTGCGAATCGGTATATTAAGAAAACGGTTTGTAGTTTATAATATTAGTTTTCGGTAATTCTAAATGTCTTTGCAAATCGATATATTAAGAAAACGGAATGAGATTTATAAGGTTAGTTTTTATGTTTTTTCCATTCGGTATATTAAAAAAATGGTTTGTGATATATAAGATTAGTTATCGCTATTGATATATGTCTTTGCGAATCTGTATATTAAGAAAACGGTTTGTGGTTAATAAGATTAGTTTTCGGTAATTCTATATGTCTTTGCAAATCGGTATATTAAGAAAACGGAATGAGATTTATAAGGTTAATTTTTATGTTATTTCAATTCGGTATATTACGTAAACGGTATGTGATTAGGAATATTAGTTTTCGGTAAAGTTATATCTCTTTGCAAAACGGTATATTAAGAAAACGGTTTTTGATATATAAGATTAGTTTATGTTATTGGTATATGTCTTTGCGAATCGGTATCTTATGAAAACGGTTTGTGGTTAATAAGATTAGTTTTCGGTAATTCTATATGTCTTTGCATATCGGTATATTAAGAAAACGGAATGAGATTTATATGGTTAGTTTTATGTCTTTTCGAATCGGTATATTAAGAAAACGGTTTGTGGTTAATAAGATTAGTTTTCGGTAATACTAAATGTCTTTGCAATTCGGTATGTAATGAAAACGGAATGAGATTTATAACGTTAGTTTTTATGTTTTATCATTTCGGTATATTAAGAAAACGGTATTTATTTGGTAATAGTAGTTTTTGGTATAGTTATATCTCTTTGCAAAAAGGTATATTAAGAAAAAGGTTTGTGATATATAAGATTAGTTTTCGTTATTGGTATATGTCTTTGCAAATCGGTATATTAAGAAAACGGTTTGTGGTTTATAAGATTAGTTTTCGGTAATTCTAAACGTCTATTCAAATCGGTATATTAAGAAAACGGAATGAGATTTATAAGGTTAGTTTTTATGTTTTTTCCATTCGGTATATCACGAAAACGGAATGAGATTTATAAGGTTAGTTTTCGTTATTGGTATATGTCTTTGCTAATCGGTATATTAAGAAAACGGTTTGTGATGTATAAGATTAGTTTTCGTTATGGGTATTTGTCTTTGCAAATCGGTATATTAAGAAAACGGTTTGTGGTTTATAAGATAAAGTTTTCGGTAATTCTAAATGTCTTTGCAAATCGATATAATAAGAAAACGGAATGAGATTTATAAGGTTAGTTTTTATGTTTTTTGAATTCGGTATATTACGAAAACGGTTTGTGATATATAAGATTAGTTTTCGTTTTTGGTATATGTCTTTGCAAATCGGTATATTAAAAAAAAAGGTTTGTGATTAATAAGATTAGTTTTCGGTAATTCTAAATGTCTTTGTTTATCGGTATATTTAGAAAACGGAATGAGATTTATAAGGTTAGTTTTTATGTTATTTCAATTCGGTATATTAAGAAAACGGTATGTGTTTGGTAATAGTTGTTTTCGGTATAGTTATATCTCTTTGCAAAACGGTATGTTAAGAAAACGGTATGTATTTGGTAATAGTAGTTTTCGGAATAGTTATATCTCTTTGCAAAACAGTATATTAAGAAAACGGTTTGTGATATATAAGATTAGTTTTCGTTATTGATATCTGTCTTTTTGAATCGGTATATTAAGAAAACGTTTTGTGGTATATAAGATTAGTTTTTGTTAATTCTAAATGTCTTTGCAAATCGGTATATTAAGAAAATGGTTTGTGGTTTATAAGATAAGTTTTCGGTAATTCTAAACGTCTATTCAAATCGGTATATTAAGAAAACGGTTTGTGGTTTATGAGATTACTTTTTGGTAATTCTAAATGTCTTTGCAAACCAGTATATAAAGAAAACGGAATGAGATTTATAAGGTTAGTTTTTATGTTATTTCAATTTTGTATATTAAGAGAACGGTATGTGATTGGTAATATTAGTTTTCGGTAAAGTTATATCTCTTTGCAAAACGGTATATTAAGAAAACGGTTTTTGATGTATAAGTTTATTTTTCGTTATTGGTATATGTCTTTTCGAATCGGTAAATTAAGAAAACAGTTTGTGGTTTATAAGATTATTTTTCGTTAATTCTAAATGTCTTTGTTTGTCGCTATATTAAGAAAACGGAATGAGATTTATAAGGTTAGTTTTTATGTTATTTCAATTCGGTATATTAAGAAAACGGTATGTGATTGGTAATATTAGATTTCGGTATAGTTATATCTCTTTGCAAAACGGTATATTAAGAAAACAGTTTTTGATATATAAGTTTAGTTTTCGTTATTGGTATATGTATTTTCGAATCGATATGTTAAGAAAACGGTTTGTGGTTTATAAGATTAGTTTTCGGTAATACTAAATGTCTTTGCAATTCGGTATATTAAGAAAACGGAATGAGATTTATAAGGTTAGTTTTTATGTTATTTCAATTCGGTATATTAAGAAAACGGTATGTGATTGGTAATATTAGTTTTCGGTATAGTTATATCTCTTTGCAAAACGGTATATTAAGAAAACGGTTTTTGATATATAAGTTTAGTTTTCGTTATTGGTATATGTCTTTTTGAATCGGTATATTAAGAAAACGTTTTGTGGTATATAAGATTAGTTTTTGTTAATTCTAAATGTCTTTGCAAATCGGTATATTAAGAAAACGGAATGACATTTGTAAGGTTAGTTTTTATGTTATTTCAATTCGGTATATTAAGAGAACTGTATGTGATTGGTAATATTAGTTTTCGGTATAGGTATATCTCTTTGCAAAACGGTATATTAAGAAAACTGTTTTTCGTTCATAAGTATAGTTTTCGGTAATTCTAAATGTCTTTGTTTATCGGTATATTTAGAAAACGGAATGAGATTTATAAGGTTAGTTTTTATGTTATTTCAATTCGGTATATTAAGAAAACGGTATGTGTTTGGTAATAGTTGTTTTCGGTATAGTTATATCTCTTTGCAAAACGGTATATTAAGAAAACGGTTTGTGATGAATAAGATTAGTTTTCGTTATTGGTATATGTCTTTTTGAATCGGTATATTAAGAAAACGTTTTGTGGTTTATAAGATTAGTTTACGGTAATTCTAAATGTCTTTGCATACAGGTATATTAAGAAAACGGAATGAGATTCATAAGATTAGTTTTTATTTTTCTTTCAATTCGGTATATTAAGAGAACTGTATGTGATAGGTAATAATAGTTTTCGGTATAGTTATATCTCTTTGAAAAACGGTATAGTAAGAAAACGGTTTTTGATATTTACGTTTAGTTTGCGTTGTTGGTATATGTCTTTGCAAATCGGTATATTAAGAAAACGGAATGAGATTTATAAGGTCAGTTTTTATGTTTTTTCTATTCGGCATATTAAGAAAACGGTTTGTGATATATAAGATTAGTTTATGTTATTGGTATATGTCTTTGCGAAACAGTATATTAAGAAAACCGTTTGTGGTTTATAAGATTAGTTTTCGGTAATTCTAAATGTCTTTGCAAATCGGTATATCAAGAAAACGGAATGAGATTTATAATGTTAGTTTTTATGTTTTTTCCATTCGGTATATCAAGAAAACGGAATGAGATTTATAAGGTTAGTTTTCGTTATTGGTATATGTCTTTGCGAATCCGTATATTAAGAAAACGGTTTGTGGTTTATAAGATTATTTTTCGTTAATTCTAAATTTTCGGTAATTCTAAATGGCTTTGCAAATCGGTATATTAAAAAAAAGGAATGAGATTTATAAGGTTAGTTTTTATGTTTTTTCAATTCGGTATATTAAGAAAACAGTATGTGACTGGTAATATAGGTTTTAGTATAGTTATATGTCTTTGCAAAACGGTATATTAAGAAAACGGTTTATGGTTTATAAGATTAGTTTTCGGTAATTCTAAATGGCTTTGCAAATCGGTATATTAAGAAAACGGAATGACATTTATAAGGTTAGTTTTCGTTATTGGTATATGTCTTTGCGAATCGGTATATTAAGAAAACGGTTTGTAGTTTATAATATTAGTTTTCGGTAATTCTAAATGTCTTTGCAAATCGATATATTAAGAAAACGGAATGAGATTTATAAGGTTAGTTTTTATGTTTTTTCCATTCGGTATATTAAAAAAATGGTTTGTGATATATAAGATTAGTTATCGCTATTGATATATGTCTTTGCGAATCTGTATATTAAGAAAACGGTTTGTGGTTAATAAGATTAGTTTTCGGTAATTCTATATGTCTTTGCAAATCGGTATATTAAGAAAACGGAATGAGATTTATAAGGTTAATTTTTATGTTATTTCAATTCGGTATATTACGTAAACGGTATGTGATTAGGAATATTAGTTTTCGGTAAAGTTATATCTCTTTGCAAAACGGTATATTAAGAAAACGGTTTTTGATATATAAGATTAGTTTATGTTATTGGTATATGTCTTTGCGAATCGGTATCTTATGAAAACGGTTTGTGGTTAATAAGATTAGTTTTCGGTAATTCTATATGTCTTTGCATATCGGTATATTAAGAAAACGGAATGAGATTTATATGGTTAGTTTTATGTCTTTTCGAATCGGTATATTAAGAAAACGGTTTGTGGTTAATAAGATTAGTTTTCGGTAATACTAAATGTCTTTGCAATTCGGTATGTAATGAAAACGGAATGAGATTTATAACGTTAGTTTTTATGTTTTATCATTTCGGTATATTAAGAAAACGGTATTTATTTGGTAATAGTAGTTTTTGGTACAGTTATATCTCTTTGCAAAAAGGTATATTAAGAAAAAGGTTTGTGATATATAAGATTAGTTTTCGTTATTTGTATATGTCTTTGCAAATCGGTATATTAAGAAAACGGTTTGTGGTTTATAAGATTAGTTTTCGGTAATTCTAAACGTCTATTCAAATCGGTATATTAAGAAAACGGAATGAGATTTATAAGGTTAGTTTTTATGTTTTTTCCATTCGGTATATCAAGAAAACGGAATGAGATTTATAAGGTTAGTTTTCGTTATTGGTATATGTCTTTGCTAATCGGTATATTAAGAAAACGGTTTGTGATGTATAAGATTAGTTTTCGTTATGGGTATTTGTCTTTGCAAATCGGTATATTAAGAAAACGGTTTGTGGTTTATAAGATAAAGTTTTCGGTAATTTTAAATGTCTTTGCAAATCGATATAAAAAGAAAACGGAATGAGATTTATAAGGTTAGTTTTTATGTTTTTTGAATTCGGTATATTACGAAAACGGTTTGTGATATATAAGATTAGTTTTCGTTTTTGGTATATGTCTTTGCAAATCGGTATATTAAAAAAAATGGTTTGTGATTAATAAGATTAGTTTTCGGTAATTCTAAATGTCTTTGTTTATCGGTATATTTAGAAAACGGAATGAGATTTATAAGGTTAGTTTTTATGTTATTTCAATTCGGTATATTACGAAAACGGTATGTGATTGGTAGTATTAGTTTTCGGTATAGTTATATCTCTTTGCAAAACGGTATATTAAGAAAACGGTTTTTGATATATAAGTTTAGTTTTCGTTATTGGAATATGTCTTTTCGAATCGGTATGTTAAGAAAACGGTTTGTGGTTTATAAGATTAGTTTTCGGTAATACTAAATGTCTTTGCAATTCGGCATATAATGAAAACGGATTGAGATTTATGAGGTTAGTTTTTATGTCTTATCAAATCGGTATATTAAGAAAACGGTATGTGTTTGGTAATAGTAGTTTTCGGTATAGTAACTTTGCTTTGTAAAACGGTATATTAAGAAAACTGTTTGTCGTTCATGAGTATAGTTTTCGGTAATTCTAAATGGCTTTGCAAATCGGTATATTAAAAAAAAGGAATGAGATTCATAAGGTTAGTTTTTATGTTATTTCAATTCGGTATATTAAGAAAACGGTATGTGACTGGTAATATAGGTTTTAGTATAGTTATATGTCTTTGCAAAACGGTATATTAAGAAAACGGTTTTTGATATATAAGTTTAGTTTTCGTTATTGGTATATGTCTTTGCAAATCGGTATATTAAGAAAACGGAATGAGATTTTTAAGGTCAGTTTTTATGTTTTTTCTATTCGGCATTTTAAGAAAACGGTTTGTGATATATAAGATTAGTTTATGTTATTGGTATTTGTCTTTGCGAAACAGTATATTAAGAAAACCGTTTGTGGTTTATAAGATTAGTTTTCGGTAATTCTAAATGTCTTTGCAAATCGGTATATTAAGAAAACGGAATGAGATTTATAATGTTAGTTTCTATGTTTTTTCCATTCGGTATATCAAGAAAACGGAATGAGATTTATAAGGTTAGTTTTCGTTATTGGTATATGTCTTTGCAAAACGGTATATTAAGAAAACTGTGTTTAATATATAATTTTAGTTTTCGTTATTGGTATAGGTCTTTTCGAATCGGTATATTAAGAAAACGGTTTGTGGTTTATAAGATTAGTTTTCGGTAATACTAAATGTCTTTGCAATTCGGTATGTAATGAAAACGGAATGAGATTTATAACGATAGTTTTTATAGTTTATCATTTCGGTATATTAAGAAAACGGTATTTATTTGGTAATAGTAGTTTTCGGTATAGTTATATCTCTTTGCAAAACGGTATATTAAGAAAAAGGTTTGTGATATATAAGATTAGTTTTCGTTATTGATATATGTCTTTTTGAATCGGTATATTAAGAAAACGTTTTGTGGTATATAAGATTAGTTTTTGTTAATTCTAAATGTCTTTGCAAATCGGTATATTAAGAAAATGGTTTGTGGTTTATAAGATAAGTTTTCGGTAATTCTAAACGTCTATTCAAATCGGTATATTAAGAAAACGGTTTGTGGTTTATGAGATTACTTTTTGGTAATTCTAAATGTCTTTGCAAACCGGTATATAAAGAAAACGGAATGAGATTTATAAGGTTAGTTTTTATGTTATTTCAATTTTGTATATTAAGAGAACGGTATGTGATTGGTAATATTAGTTTTCGGTAAAGTTATATCTCTTTGCAAAACGGTATATTATGAAAACGGTTTGTGATATATAAGATTAGTTTTCGTTTTTGGTATATGTCTTTGCAAATCGGTATATTAAAAAAAAAGGTTTGTGGTTAATAAGATTAGTTTTCGGTAATTCTAAATGTCTTTGTTTATCGGTATATTTAGAAAACGGAATGAGATTTATAAGGTTAGTTTTTATGTTATTTCAATTCGGTATATTAAGAAAACGGTATGTGATTGGTAATATTAGTTTTCGGTATAGTTATATCTCTTTGCAAAACGGTATATTAAGAAAACGGTTTTTGATGTATAAGTTTAGTTTTCGTTATTGGTATATGTCTTTTCGAATCGGTATGTTAAGAAAACGGTTTGTGGTTTATAAGATTAGTTTTCGGTAATACTAAATGTCTTTGCAATTCGGTATATTAAGAAAACGGAATGAGATTTAAAAGGTTAGTTTTTATGTTATTTCAATTCGGTATATTAAGAAAACGGTATGTGATTGGTAATATTAGTTTTCGGTATAGTTATATCTCTTTGCAAAACGGTATATTAAGAAAACGGTTTTTGATATATAAGTTTAGTTTTCGTTATTGGTATATGTCTTTTCGAATCGGTATGTTAAGAAAACGGAATGAGATTTAAAAGGTTAGTTTTATGTTTTTTCCATTCGGTATATCAAGAAAACGGAATGAGATTTATAAGGTTAGTTTTCGTTGTTGGTATATGTCTTTGCAAATCGGTATATTAAGAAAACGGTTTATGGTTTATAAGATTAGTTTTCGGTAATTTTAAACGTCTATTCAAATCGGTATATTAAGAAAACGGTTTGTGGTTTATGAGATTAATTTTTGGTAATTCTAAATGTCTTATTAAATCGGTATATTAAGGAAACGGAATGAGATTTATAAGGTTAGTTTTTTGTTTTTTCCATTCGGTATATCAAGAAAACGGAATGAGATATATAAGGTAAGTTTACGTTATTGGTATATGTCTTTGCGAATCGGTATATTAAGAAAACGGTTTGTGATGTATAAGATTAGTTTTCTTTATGGGTATATGTCTTTGCAAATTGGTATATTAATAAAACGGTTTGTGGTTTATAATATTAGTTTTCGGTAATTCTAAATGTCTTTGCAAATCGATATTATAAGAAAGCGGAATGAGATTTATAAGGTTAGTTTTTATGTTTTTTCCATTCGGTATATTAAGAAAACGGCTTGTGGTTGATAAGATTCGTTTTTCATTCGTAATAGTAGTTTTCGGTATAGTTTTATCTCTTTGCAAAACGGTATATTAAGAGAACGGTATGTGATTGGTAATATTAGTTTTCGGTATAGTTATATCTCTTTGCAAATCGGTATATTAAGAAAATGGTTTGTGGTTTATAAGATTAGTTTTCGGTAATTATTAATGTCTATTCAAATCGGTATATTAAGAAAACGGAATGAGATTTTTAAGGTCAGTTTTTATGTTTTTTCAATTCGGTATATTAAGAAAACGGTTTGTGATATATAAGATTAGTTTATGTTATTGGTATATGTCTTTGCAAATCGGTATATTAAAAAAACGGTTTGTGGTTTATAAGATTAGTTTGTGGTAATTCTAAACGTCTATTCAAATCGGTATATTAAGAAAACGGTTTGTGGTTTATGAGATTAATTTTTGGTAATTCTAAATGTCTTATCAAATCGGTGCATTAAGGAAACGGAATGAGATTTATAAGGTTAGTTTTTATGTTTTTTCCATTCGGTATATCAAGAAAACGGAATGAGATTTATAAGGTAAGTTTACGTTATTGGTATATGTCTTTGCGAATCGGTATATTAAGAAAACGGTTTGTGATGTATAAGATTAGTTTTCTTTATGGGTATATGTCTTTGCAAATTGGTATATTAAGAAAATGGTTTGTGATATATAAGATTAGTTTTCGGTAATTCTAAATGTCTTTGCAAATCGATATAATAAGAAAACGGAATGAGATTTATAAGGTTAGTTTTTATGTTTTTTCCATTCGGTATATTAAGAAAATGGTTTGTGCTTTATAAGATTCGTTTTTGGTAATTCTAAATGGCTTTGCAAATCGGTATATTAAGAAAACGGAATGTGATTTATAAGGTTAGTTTTTTTTTTTTTCAATTCGGTATATTAAGAGAACGGTATGTGATTGGTAATATTAGTTTTCGGTATAGTTATATCTCTTTGAAAAACGGTATATTAAGAAAACGGTTTTTGATATATAAGTTTTGTTTTCGTTATTGGTATATGTCTTTTCGAATCGGTATGTTAAGAAAACGGTTTGTGGTTTATAAGATTAGTTTTCGGTAATACTAAATGTCTTTGCAATTCGGTATAGTAAGAAAACGGAATGAAATTTATAAGATTAGTTTTTTTTTTTTTTCAATTCGGTATATTAAGAGAACGGTATGTGATTGATAATATTAGTTTTCGGTATAGTTATATCGCTTTGAAAAACGGTATATTAAGAAAACGGTTTTTGATATATAAGTTTAGTTTTCGTTGTTGATATATGTCTTTGCGATTCGGTATATTAAGAAAACGGTTTGTGGTTAATAAGATTAGTTTTCGGTAATTCTATATGTCTTTGCAAATCGGTATATTAAGAAAACGGAATGAGATTTATAAGGTTAGTTTTATGTTATTTTAATACGGTATTTTAAGAAAACGGTATGCGAATGGTAATATTAGTTTTCAGGATAGTTATATCTTTTTGCAAAACGGTATAGTAAGAAAACGGTTTTTGATATATAAGTTTATTTTTCGTTATTGGTATATGTCTTTTCGAATCGGTATATTAAGAAAACGGTTTGTGGTTTATAAGATTAGTTTTCGGTAATACTAAATGTCTTTGCAATTCGGTATGTAATGAAAACGGAATGAGATTTATAAGGTTAGTTTTTATGTTTTATCAATTCGGTATATTAAGAAAACGGTATGTATTTGGTAATAGTAGTTTTCGGTATAGTTATATCTCTTTGCAAAACGGTATATTAAGAAAACGGTTTGTGATATATAAGATTAGTTTTCGTTATTGGTATATGTCTTTTTGAATCGGTATATTAAGAACACGTTTTGTGGTATATAAGATTAGTTTTTGTTAATTCTAAATGTCTTTGCAAATCGGTATATTAAGAAAACGGAATGAGATTTATAAGGTTAGTTTTTATGTTATTTCAATTCGGTATATTAAGAGAACGGTATGTGATTGGTAATATTAGTTTTCGGTATAGTTATATCTCTTTGCAAAACGGTATATTAAGAAAACTGTTTGTCGTTCATAAGTATAGTTTTTGGTAATTCTAAATGGCTTTGCAAATCGGTATATTAAGAAAACGGAATGAGATTTATAAGGTTAGTTTTTATGTTATTTCAATTCGGTATATTAAGAAAACGGTATGTGACTGGTAATATAGGTTTTAGTATAGTTATATGTCTTTGCAAAACGGTATATTAAGAAAACGGTTTTTGATATATAAGTTTAGTTTACGTTATTTGTATATATCTTTGCAAATCGGTATATTAAGAAAACGGAATGAGATTTATAAGATTAGTTTTTTTTTTTTTTCAATTCGGTATATTAAGAGAACAGTATGTAATTGGTAATATTAGTTTTCGGTATAGTTATATCTCTTTGCAAATCGGTATATTAAGAAAACGGTTTGTGATATATAAAATTAGTTTTCGCTATTGGTATATGTCTTTGCAAAACGGTATATTAAGAAAACGGTATTTGATTGGTAATATTAGTTTTCGGTAATTATTAATGTCTATTCAAATCGGTATATTAAGAAAACGGAATGAGATTTATAAGGTTAGTTTTATGTTTTTTCCATTCGGTATATCAAGAAAACGGAATGAGATTTATAAGGTTAGTTTTCGTTGTTGGTATATGTCTTTGCAAATCGGTATATTAAGAAAACGGTTTATGGTTTATAAGATTAGTTTTCGGTAATTTTAAACGTCTATTCAAATCGGTATATTAAGAAAACGGTTTGTGGTTTATGAGATTAATTTTTGGTAATTCTAAATGTCTTATCAAATCGGTATATTAAGGAAACGGAATGAGATTTATAAGGTTAGTTTTTTGTTTTTTCCATTCGGTATATCAAGAAAACGGAATGAGATTTATAAGGTAAGTTTACGTTATTGGTATATGTCTTTGCGAATCGGTATATTAAGAAAACGGTTTGTGGTTTATAATATTAGTTTTCGGTAATTCTAAATGTCTTTGCAAATCGATATATTAAGAAAACGGAATGAGATTTATAAGGTTAGTTTTTATGTTTTTTCCATTCGGTATATTAAGAAAATGGTTTGTGATATATAAGATTAGTTATCGCTATTGATATATGTCATTGCGAATCTGTATATTAAGAAAACGGTTTGTGGTTAATAAGATTAGTTTTCGGTAATTCTATATGTCTTTGCAAATCGGTATATTAAGTAAACGGAATGAGATTGATAAGGTTAGTTTTTATGTTATTTCAATTCGGTATATTAAGAAAACGGTATGTGACTGGTAATATAGGTTTTAGTATAGTTATATGTCTTTGCAAAACGGTATATTAAGAAAACGGTTTTTAATATATAAAAGTTTAGTTTTCGTTATTGGTATATGTCTTTGCAAATCGGTATATTAAGAAAACGGTTTGTGCTTTATAAGATTAGTTTTCGGTAATACTAAATGTCTTTGCAATTCGGTATGTAATGAAAACCGAATGAGATTTATAAGGTTAGTTTTTATGTTTTATCAATTCGGTATATTAAGAGAACGGTATGTGATTGGTAATATTAGTTTTCGGTATAGTTATATCTCTTTGCAAAACGGTATATTAAGAAAACTGTTTGTCGTTCATAAGTATAGTTTTCGGTAATTCTAAATGGCTTTGCAAATCGGTATATTAAAAAAAAAGAATGAGATTTATAAGGTTAGGTTTGTGGTTTATAAGATTAGTTTACGGTAATACTAAATGTCTTTGCAAACCGGTATATTAAGAAAACAGAATGAAATTTATAAGATTAGTTTTTTTTTTTTTTCAATTCGGTATATTAAGAGAACGGTATGTGATTGATAATATTAGTTTTCGGTATAGTTATATCGCTTTGAAAAACGGTATATTAAGAAAACGGTTTTTGATATATAAGTTTAGTTTTCGTTGTTGATATATGTCTTTGCGATTCGGTATATTAAGAAAACGGTTTGTGGTTAATAAGATTAGTTTTCGGTAATTCTATATGTCTTTGCAAATCGGTATATTAAGAAAACGGAATGAGATTTATAAGGTTAGTTTTATGTTATTTTAATACGGTATTTTAAGAAAACGGTATGCGAATGGTAATATTAGTTTTCGGTATAGTTATATCTTTTTGCAAAACGGTATATTAAGAAAACGGTTTTTGATATATAAGTTTATTTTTCGTTATTGGTATATGTCTTTTCGAATCGGTATATTAAGAAAACGGTTTGTGCTTTATAAGATTAGTTTTCGGTAACACTAAATGTCTTTGCAATTCGGTATGTAATGAAAACGGAATGAGATTTATAAGGTTAGTTTTTATGTTTTATCAATTCGGTATATTAAGAAAACGGTATGTATTTGGTAATAGTAGTTTTCAGTATAGTTATATCTCTTTGCAAAACGGTATATTAAGAAAACGGTTTGTGATATATAAGATTAGTTTTCGTTATTGGTATATGTCTTTTTGAATCGGTATATTAAGAAAACGTTTTGTGGTATATAAGATTAGTTTTTGTTAATTCTAAATGTCTTTGCAAATCGGTATATTAAGAAAACGGAATGAGATTTATAAGGTTAGTTTTTATGTTATTTCAATTCGCTATATTAAGAGAACGGTATGTGATTGGTAATATTAGTTTTCGGTATAGTTATATCTCTTTGCAAAACGGTATATTAAGAAAACTGTTTGTCGTTCATAAGTATAGTTTTTGGTAATTCTAAATGGCTTTGCAAATCGGTATATTAAGAAAACGGAATGAGATTTATAAGGTTAGTTTTTATGTTATTTCAATTCGGTATATTAAGAAAACGGTTTTTGATATATAAGTTTAGTTTTCGTTATTGGTATATATCTTTGCAAATCGGTATATTAAGAAAACGGATTGTGGTTTATAAGATTAGTTTACGGTAATACTAAATGTCTTTGCAAACCGGTATATTAAGAAAACGGTATGTAATTGGTAATATTAGTTTTCGGTATAGTTCTATCTCTTTGCAAATCGGTATATTAAGAAAATGGTTTGTGGTTTATAAGATTAGTTTTCGGTAATTATTAATGTCTATTCAAATCGGTATATTAAGAAAACGGTTTGTGGTTTATAAGATTAGTTTTCGGTAATTATAAATATCTTTGCAAATTGGTATATTAAGAAAAAGGAATGAGATTTATAAGGTTAGTTTTTAGGTTTTTTCAATTCGGTATATTAAGAAAGAGGGTATGTGATTGGTAATATCAGTTTTCGGTATAGTTATATCTCTTTAAAAAACGGTATATTAAGAAAACAGTTTGTGATATATAAGATTAGCTTTTGTTATTGGTATATGTCATTGCAAATCGGTATATGAAGAAAACGGTTTGTGGTTTATAAGATTATTTTACGGCCATTGTAAATATCATTATCAAGATTAGTTTTTTTTTTCAATTCGGTATATTAAGAGAACGGTATGTAATTGGTAATATTAGTTTTCGGTATAGTTATATCTCTTTGCAAATCGGTATATTAAGAAAATGGTTTGTGGTTTATAAGATTAGTTTTCGGTAATTATTAATGTCTATTCAAATCGGTATATTAAGAAAACGGAATGAGATTTATAAGGTTAGTTTTATGTTTTTTCCATTCGGTATATCAAAAAAACGGAATGAGATTTATAAGGTTAGTTTTCGTTGTTGGTATATGTCTTTGCAAATCGGTATATTAAGAAAACGGTTTATGGTTTATAAGATTAGTTTTCGGTAATTTTAAACGTCTATTCAAATCGGTATATTAAGAAAACGGTTTGTGGTTTATGAGATTAATTTTTGGTAATTCTAAATGTCTTATCAAATCGGTATATTAAGGAAACGGAATGAGATTTATAAGGTTAGTTTTTTGTTTTTTCCATTCGGTATATCAAGAAAACGGAATGAGATTTATAAGGTAAGTTTACGTTATTGGTATATGTCTTTGCGAATCGGTATATTAAGAAAACGGTTTGTGATGTATAAGATTAGTTTTCTTTATGGGTATATGTCTTTGCAAATTGGTATATTAATAAAACGGTTTGTGGTTTATAAGATTAGTTTTCGGTAATTCTAAATGTCTTTGCAAATCGATATTATAAGAAAGCGGAATGAGATTTATAAGGTTAGTTTTTCTGTTTTTTCCATTCGGTATATTAAGAAAACGGTTTGTGGTTTATAAGATTCGTTTTTCATTCGTAATAGTAGTTTTCGGTATAGTTTTATCTCTTTGCAAAACGGTATATTAAGAGAACGGTATGTGATTGGTAATATTAGTTTTCAGTATAGTTATATCTCTTTGCAAATCGGTATATTAAGAAAATGGTTTGTGGTTTATAAGATTAGTTTTCGGTAATTATTAATGTCTATTCAAATCGGTATATTAAGAAAACGGAATGAGATTTATAAGGTCAGTTTTTATGTTTTTTCAATTCGGTATATTAAGAAAACGGTTTGTGATATATAAGATTAGTTTATGTTATTGGTATATGTCTTTGCGAATCGGTATATTAAAAAAACGGTTTGTGGTTTATAAGATTAGTTTGTGGTAATTCTAAACGTCTATTCAAATCGGTATATTAAGAAAACGGTTTGTGGTTTATGAGATTAATTTTTGGTAATTCTCAATGTCTTATCAAATCGGTGCATTAAGGAAACGGAATGAGATTTATAAGGTTAGTTTTTATGTTTTTTCCATTCGGTATATCAAGAAAACGGAATGAGATTTATAAGGTAAGTTTATGTTATTGGTATATGTCTTTGCGAATCGGTATATTAAGAAAACGGTTTGTGATGTATAAGATTAGTTTTCTTTATGGGTATTTGTCTTTGCAAATTGGTATATTAAGAAAATGGTTTGTGATATATAAGATTAGTTTTCGGTAATTCTAAATGTCTTTGCAAATCGATATAATAAGAAAACGGAATGAGATTTACAAGGTTAGTTTTTATGTTTTTTCCATTCGGTATATTAAGAAAACGGTTTGTGGTTTATAAGATTAGTTTTCGGTAATTCTAAATGTCTTTGCAAATCGATATAATAAGAAAACGGAATGAGATTTATAAGGTTAGTTTTTATGTTTTTTCCATTCGGTATATTAGGAAAATGGTTTGTGCTTTATAAGATTCGTTTTTGGTAATTCTAAATGGCTTTGCAAATCGGTATATTAAGAAAATGGTTTGTGGTTTATAAGATAAGTTTTCGGTAATTCTAAACGTCTATTCAAATCGGTATATTAAGAAAACGGTTTGTGGTTTATGAGATTACTTTTTGGTAATTCTAAATGTCTTTGCAAACCGGTATATAAAGAAAACGGAATGAGATTTATAAGGTTAGTTTTTATGTTATTTCAATTTTGTATATTAAGAGAACGGTATGTGATTGGTAATATTAGTTTTCGGTAAAGTTATATCTCTTTGCAAAACGGTATATTAAGAAAACGGTTTTTGATATATAAGTTTATTTTTCGTTATTGGTATGTCTTTTCGAATCGGTATATTAAGAAAACGATTTGTGGTTTATAAGATTATTTTTCGTTAATTCTAAATGTCTTTGTTTGTCGGTATATTAAGAAAACGGAATGAGATTTATAAGGTTAGTTTTTATGTTATTTCAATTCGGTATATTAAGAAAACGGTGTTTGATATATAAGATTAGTTTATGTTATTGGTATATGTCTTTGCGAATCGGTATATTAAGAAAACGGTTTGTGGTTTATAAGATTAGTTTTCGGTAATTCTAAACGTCTATTCAAATCGGTATATTAAGAAAACGGAATGAGATTTATAAGGTTAGTTTTTATGTTTTTTCCATTCGGTATATCAAGAAAACGGAATGAGATTTATAAGGTTAGTTTTCGTTATTGGTATATGTCTTTGCGAATCGGTATATTAAGAAAACGGTTTGTGGTTTATAATATTAGTTTTCGGTAATTCTAAATGTCTTTGCAAATCGATATATTAAGAAAACGGAATGAGATTTATAAGGTTATTTTTTATGTTTTTTCCATTCGGTATATTAAGAAAATGGTTTGTGATATATAAGATTAGTTATCGCTATTGATATTTGTCTTTGCGAATCTGTATATTAAGAAAACGGTTTGTGGTTAATAAGATTAGTTTTCGGTAATTCTATATGTCTTTGCAAATCGGTATATTAAGTAAACGGAATGAGATTGATAAGGTTAGATTTTATGTTATTTCAATTCGGTATATTAAGAAAACGGTATGTGATTGGTAATATTAGTTTTCGGTAAAGTTATATCTCTTTGAAAAACGGTATATTAAGAAAACGGTGTTTAATATATAATTTTAGTTTTCGGTAAAGTTATATCTCTTTGCAAAACGGTATATTAAGAAAACGGTTTGTGGTTAATAAGATTAGTTTTCGTTAATTCTATATGTCTTTGCAAATCGGTATATTAAGAAAACGGAATGAGATTTATAAGGTTAGTTTTTATGTTATTTCAATTCGGCATATTAAGAAAACGGTATGTGATTGGTAATATTAGTTTTCGGTAAAGTTATATCTCTTTGAAAAATGGTATATTAAGAAAACGGTGTTTAATATATAATTTTAGTTTTCGTTATTGGTATAGGTCTTTTCGAATCGGTATATTAAGAAAACGGTTTGTGGTTTATAAGATTAGTTTTCGGTAATACTAAATGTCTTTGCAATTCGGTATGTAATGAAAACGGAATGAGATTTATAAGGTTAGTTTTTATGTTTTATCATTTCGGTATATTAAGAAAACGGTATTTATTTGGTAATAGTAGTTTTCGGTATAGTTATATCTCTTTGCAAAACGGTATATTAAGAAAAAGGTTTGTGATATATAAGATTAGTTTTCGTTATTGGTATATGTCTTTGCAAATCGGTATATTAAGAAAACGGTTTGTGGTTTATAAGATTAGTTTTCGGTAATTCTAAACGTCTATTCAAATCGGTATATTAAGAAAACGGTTTTTGATATATAAGTTTAGTTTTCGTTGTTGATATATGTCTTTGCGATTCGGTATATTAAGAAAACGGTTTGTGGTTAATAAGATTAGTTTTCGGTAATTCTATATGTCTTTGCAAATCGGTATATTAAGAAAACGGAATGAGATTTATAAGGTTAGTTTTATGTTATTTTAATACGGTATTTTAAGAAAACGGTATGCGAATGGTAATATTAGTTTTCGGTATAGTTATATCTTTTTGCAAAACGGTATATTAAGAAAACGGTATTTGATAAATAAGTTTATTTTTCGTTATTGGTATATGTCTTTTCGAATCGGTATATTAAGAAAACGGTTTGTGGTTTATAAGATTAGTTTTCGGTAACACTAAATGTCTTTGCAATTCGGTATGTAATGAAAACGGAATGAGATTTATAAGGTTAGTTTTTATGTTTTATCAATTCGGTATATTAAGAAAACGGTATGTATTTGGTAATAGTAGTTTTCAGTATAGTTATATCTCTTTGCAAAACGGTATATTAAGAAAACGGTTTGTGATATATAAGATTAGTTTTCGTTATTGGTATATGTCTTTTTGAATCGGTATATTAAGAAAACGTTTTGTGGTATATAAGATTAGTTTTTGTTAATTCTAAATGTCTTTGCAAATCGGTATATTAAGAAAACGGAATGAGATTTATAAGGTTAGTTTTTATGTTATTTCAATTCGCTATATTAAGAGAACGGTATGTGATTGGTAATATTAGTTTTCGGTATAGTTATATCTCTTTGCAAAACGGTATATTAAGAAAACTGTTTGTAGTTCATAAGTATAGTTTTTGGTAATTCTAAATGGCTTTGCAAATCGGTATATTAAGAAAACGTAATGAGATTTATAAGGTTAGTTTTTATGTTATTTCAATTCGGTATATTAAGAAAACGGTTTTTGATATATAAGTTTAGTTTTCGTTATTGGTATATATCTTTGCAAATCGGTATATTAAGAAAACGGATTGTGGTTTATAAGATTAGTTTACGGTAATACTAAATGTCTTTGCAAACCGGTATATTAAGAAAACGGTATGTAATTGGTAATATTAGTTTTCGGTATAGTTATATCTCTTTAAAAAACGGTATATTAAGAAAACTGTTTGTGATATATAAGATTAGTTTTTGTTATTGGTATATGTCATTGCAAATCGGTATATGAAGAAAACGGTTTGTGGTTTATAAGATTATTTTACGGTCATTGTAAATATCATTATCAAGATTAGTTTTTTTTTTTCAATTCGGTATATTAAGAGAACGGTATGTAATTGGTAATATTAGTTTTCGGTATAGTTAAATCTCTTTGCAAATCGGTATATTAAGAAAATGGTTTGTGGTTTATAAGATTAGTTTTCGGTAATTATTAATGTCTATTCAAATCGGTATATTAAGAAAACGGAATGAGATTTATAAGGTTAGTTTTATGTTTTTTCCATTCGGTATATCAAGAAAACGGAATGAGATTTATAAGGTTAGTTTTCGTTGTTGGTATATGTCTTTGCAAATCGGTATATTAAGAAAACGGTTTATGGTTTATAAGATTAGTTTTCGGTAATTTTAAACGTCTATTCAAATCGGTATATTAAGAAAACGGTTTGTGGTTTATGAGATTAATTTTTGGTAATTCTAAATGTCTTATCAAATCGGTATATTAAGGAAACGGAATGAGATTTATAAGGTTAGTTTTTTGTTTTTTCCATTCGGTATATCAAGAAAACGGAATGAGATTTATAAGGTAAGTTTACGTTATTGGTATATGTCTTTGCGAATCGGTATATTAAGAAAACGGTTTGTGATGTATAAGATTAGTTTTCTTTATGGGTATATGTCTTTGCAAACTGGTATATTAATAAAACGGTTTGTGGTTTATAAGATTAGTTTTCGGTAATTCTAAATGTCTTTGCAAATCGATATTATAAGAAAGCGGAATGAGATTTATAAGGTTAGTTTTTCTGTTTTTTCCATTCGGTATATTAAGAAAACGGTTTGTGGTTTATAAGATTCGTTTTTCATTCGTAATAGTAGTTTTCGGTATAGTTTTATCTCTTTGCAAAACGGTATATTAAGAGAACGGTATGTGATTGGTAATATTAGTTTTCAGTATAGTTATATCTCTTTGCAAATCGGTATATTAAGAAAATGGTTTGTGGTTTATAAGATTAGTTTTCGGTAATTATTAATGTCTATTCAAATCGGTATATTAAGAAAACGGAATGAGATTTATAAGGTCAGTTTTTATGTTTTTTCAATTCGGTATATTAAGAAAACGGTTTGTGATATATAAGATTAGTTTATGTTATTGGTATATGTCTTTGCGAATCGGTATATTAAAAAAACGGTTTGTGGTTTATAAGATTAGTTTGCGGTAATTCTAAACGTCTATTCAAATCGGTATATTAAGAAAACGGTTTGTGGTTTATGAGATTAATTTTTGGTAATTCTAAATGTCTTATCAAATCGGTGCATTAAGGAAACGGAATGAGATTTATAAGGTTAGTTTTTATGTTTTTTCCATTCGGTATATCAAGAAAACGGAATGAGATTTATAAGGTAAGTTTACGTTATTGGTATATGTCTTTGCGAATCGGTATATTAAGAAAACGGTTTGTGATGTATAAGATTAGTTTTCTTTATGGGTATTTGTCTTTGCAAATTGGTATATTAAGAAAATGGTTTGTGATATATAAGATTAGTTTTCGGTAATTCTAAATGTCTTTGCAAATCGATATAATAAGAAAACGGAATGAGATTTACAAGGTTAGTTTTTATGTTTTTTCCATTCGGTATATTAAGAAAACGGTTTGTGGTTTATAAGATTAGTTTTCGGTAATTCTAAATGTCTTTGCAAATCGATATAATAAGAAAACGGAATGAGATTTATAAGGTTAGTTTTTATGTTTTTTCCATTCGGTATATTAGGAAAATGGTTTGTGCTTTATAAGATTCGTTTTTGGTAATTCTAAATGGCTTTGCAAATCGGTATATTAAGAAAACGGAATGTGATTTATAAGGTTAGTTTTTTTTTTTTTCAATTCGGTATATTAAGAGAACGGTATGTGATTGGTAATATTAGTTTTCGGTATAGTTATATCTCTTTGAAAAACGGTATATTAAGAAAACGGTTTTTGATATATAAGTTTAGTTCTCGTTATTGGTATATGTCTTTTCGAATCGGTATGTTAAGAAAACGGTTTGTGGTTTATAAGATTAGTTTTCGGTAATACTAAATGTCTTTGCAATTCGATATATTAAGAAAACGGAATGAGATTTATAAGGTTAGTTTTTATGTTAATTCAATTCGGTATATTAAGAAAACGGTATGTGATTGGTAATATTAGTTTTCGGTAAAGTTATATCTCTTTGCAAAACGGTATATTAAGAAAACGGTTTTTGATATATAAGTTTATTTTTCGTTATTGGTATATGTCTTTTCGAATCGGTATATTAAGAAAACGGTTTGTGGTTTATAAGATTATTTTTCGTTAATTCTAAATGTCTTTGTTTGTCGGTATATTAAGAAAACGGAATGAGATTTATAAGGTTAGTTTTTATGTTATTTCAATTCGGTATATTAAGAAAACGGTGTTTGATATATAAGATTAGTTTATGTTATTGGTATATGTCTTTGCGAATCGGTATATTAAGAAAACGGTTTGTGGTTTATAAGATTAGTTTTCGGTAATTCTAAACGTCTATTCAAATCGGTATATTAAGAAAACGGAATGAGATTTATAAGGTTAGTTTTTATGTTTTTTCCATTCGGTATATCAAGAAAACGGAATGAGATTTATAAGGTTAGTTTTCGTTATTGGTATATGTCTTTGCGAATCGGTATATTAAGAAAACGGTTTGTGGTTTATAATATTAGTTTTCGGTAATTCTAAATGTCTTTGCAAATCGATATATTAAGAAAACGGAATGAGATTTATAAGGTTATTTTTTATGTTTTTTCCATTCGGTATATTAAGAAAATGGTTTGTGATATATAAGATTAGTTATCGCTATTGATATATGTCTTTGCGAATCTGTATATTAAGAAAACGGTTTGTGGTTAATAAGATTAGTTTTCGGTAATTCTATATGTCTTTGCAAATCGGTATATTAAGTAAACGGAATGAGATTGATAAGGTTAGATTTTATGTTATTTCAATTCGGTATATTAAGAAAACGGTATGTGATTGCGAATATTAGTTTTCGGTAAAGTTATATCTCTTTGCAAAACGTTATATTAAGAAAACGGTTTGTGGTTAATAAGATTAGTTTTCGTTAATTCTATATGTCTTTGCAAATCGGTATATTAAGAAAACGAAATGAGATTTATAAGGTTAGTTTTTATGTTATTTCAATTCGGCATATTAAGAAAACGGTATGTGATTGGTAATATTAGTTTTCGGTAAAGTTATATCTCTTTGCAAAACGGTATATTAAGTAAACGGTGTTTAATATATAATTTTAGTTTTCGTTATTGGTATAGGTCTTTCCGAATCGGTATATTAAGAAAACGGTTTGTGGTTTATAAGATTAGTTTTCGGTAATTCTATATGTCTTTGCAAATCGGTATATTAAGAAAACGAAATGAGATTTATAAGGTTAGTTTTTATGTTATTTCAATTCGGCATATTAAGAAAACGGTATGTGATTGGTAATATTAGTTTTCGGTAAAGTTATATCTCTTTGCAAAACGGTATATTAAGAAAACGGTGTTTAATATATAATTTTAGTTTTCGTTATTGGTATAGGTCTTTTTCCGAATCGGT
This sequence comes from Arma custos, assembly GCA_037127475.1. NCBI lineage: Eukaryota > Metazoa > Arthropoda > Insecta > Hemiptera > Pentatomidae > Arma > Arma custos. The sequence continues at coordinate 217,796 of JBBAGI010000126.1, forward strand.
ATATTAAGAAAACGGTTTGTGGTTTATAAGATTAGTTTTCGGTAATACTAAATGTCTTTGCAATTCGGTATGTAATGAAAACGGAATGAGATTTATAAGGTTAGTTTTTATGTTTTATCATTTCGGTATATTAAGAAAACGGTATTTATTTGGTAATAGTAGTTTTCGGTATAGTTATATCTCTTTGCAAAACGGTATATTAAGAAAAAGGTTTGTGATATATAAGATTAGTTTTCGTTATTGGTATATGTCTTTGCAAATCGGTATATTAAGAAAACGGTTTGTGGTTTATAAGATTAGTTTTCGTTAATTCTAAACGTCTATTCAAATCGGTATATTAAGAAAACGGAATGAGATTTATAAGGTTAGTTTTTATGTTTTTTGAATTCGGTATATTAAGAAAACGGTTTGTGATATATAAGATTAGTTTTCGTTTTTGGTATATGTCTTTGCAAATCGGTATATTAAAAAAAAAGGTTTGTGGTTAATAAGATTAGTTTTCGGTAATTCTTAATGTCTTTGTTTATCGGTATATTTAGAAAACGGAATGAGATTTATAAGGTTAGTTTTTATGTTATTTCAATTCGGTATATTAAGAAAACGGTATGTGTTTGGTAATAGTTGTTTTCGGTATAGTTATATCTCTTTGCAAAACGGTATATTAAGAAAACGGTATGTATTTGGTAATAGTAGTTTTCGGAATAGTTATATCTCTTTGCAAAACGGTATATTAAGAAAACGGTTTGTGATATATAAGATTAGTTTTCGTTATTGATATATGTCTTTTTGAATCGGTATATTAAGAAAACGTTTTGTGGTATATAAGATTAGTTTTTGTTAATTCTAAATGTCTTTGCAAATCGGTATATTAAGAAAATGGTTTGTGGTTTATAATATAAGTTTTCGGTAATTCTAAACGTCTATTCAAATCGGTATATTAAGAAAACGGTTTGTGGTTTATGAGATTACTTTTTGGTAATTCTAAATGTCTTTGCAAACCGGTATATAAAGAAAACGGAATGAGATTTATAAGGTTAGTTTTTATGTTATTTCAATTTTGTATATTAAGAGAACGGTATGTGATTGGTAATATTAGTATTTGGTAAAGTTATATCTCTTTGCAAAACGGTATATTAAGAAAACGGTTTTTGATATATAAGTTTATTTTTCGTTATTGGTATATGTCTTTTCGAATCGGTATATTAAGAAAACGGTTTGTGGTTTATGAGATTATTTTTCGTTAATTCTAAATGTCTTTGTTTGTCGGTATATTAAGAAAACGGAATGAGATTTATAAGGTTAGTTTTTATGTTATTTCAATTCGGTATATTAAGAAAACGGTATGTGATTGGTGATATTAGTTTTCGGTATAGTTATATCTCTTTGCAAAACGGTATATTAAGAAAACAGTTTTTGATATATAAGTTTAGTTTTCGTTATTGGTATATGTCTTTTCGAATCGGTATGTTAAGAAAACGGTTTGTGGTTTATAAGATTAGTTTTCGGTAATACTAAATGTCTTTGCAATTCGGTATATTAAGAAAACGGAATGAGATTTATAAGGTTAGTTTTTATGTTATTTCAATTCGGTATATTCAGAAAACGGTATGTGATTGGTAATATTAGTTTTCGGTATAGTTATCTCTCTTTGCAAAACGGTATATTAAGAAAACGGTTTTTGATATATAAGTTTAGTTTTCGTTATTGGTATATGTCTTTTCGAATCGGTATGCTAAGAAAACGGTTTGTGGTTTTTAAGATTAGTTTTCGGTAATACTAAATGTCTTTGCAATTCGGCATATAATGAAAACGGATTGAGATTTATGAGGTTAGTTTTTATGTCTTATCAAATCGGTATATTAAGAAAACGGTATGGGTTTGGTAATAGTAGTTTTCGGTATAGTTATATCGCTTTGCAAAACGGTATATTAAGAAAATTGTTTGTCGTTCATGAGTATAGTTTTCGGTAATTCTAAATGGCTTTGCAAATCGGTTAATTAAAAAAAAGGAATGAGATTTATAAGGATAGTTTTTATGTTATTTCAATTCGGTATATTAAGAAAACGGTATGTGACTGGTAATATAGGTTTTAGTATAGTTATATGTCTTTGCAAAACGGTATATTAAGAAAACGGTTTTTGATATATAAGTTTAGTTTTCGTTATTGGTATATGTCTTTGCAAATCGGTATATTAAGAAAACGGTTTGTGGTTTATAAGATTAGTTTTCGGTAATACTAAATGTCTTTGCAATTCGGTATGTAATGAAAACGGAATGAGATTTATAAGGTTAGTTTTTATGTTTTATCAATTCGGTATATTAAGAGAACGGTATGTGATTGGTAATATTAGTTTTCGGTATAGTTATATCTCTTTGCAAAACGGTATATTAAGAAAACTGTTTGTCGTTCATAAGTATAGTTTTCGGTAATTCTAAATGGCTTTGCAAATCGGTATATTAAAAAAATGGAATGAGATTTATAAGGTTAGGTTTGTGGTTTATAAGATTAGTTTACGGTAATACTAAATGTCTTTGCAAACCGGTATATTAAGAAAACGGAATGAAATTTATAAGATTAGTTTTTTTTTTTTTTCAATTCGGTATATTAAGAGAACGGTATGTGATTGATAATATTAGTTTTCGGTATAGTTATATCGCTTAGAAAAACGGTATATTAAGAAAACGGTTTTTGATATATAAGTTTAGTTTTCGTTGTTGATATATGTCTTTGCGATTAGGTATATTAAGAAAACGGTTTGTGGTTAATAAGATTAGTTTTCGGTAATTCTATATGTCTTTGCAAATCGGTATATTAAGAAAACGGAATGAGATTTATAAGGTTAGTTTTATGTTATTTTAATACGGTATTTTAAGAAAACGGTATGCGAATGGTAATATTAGTTTTCGGTATAGTTATATCTTTTTGCAAAACGGTATATTAAGAAAACGGTTTTTGATATATAAGTTTATTTTTCGTTATTGGTATATGTCTTTTCGAATCGGTATGCTAAGAAAACGGTTTGTGGTTTATAAGATTAGTTTTCGGTAATACTAAATGTCTTTGCAATTCGGCATATAATGAAAACGGATTGAGATTTATGAGGTTAGTTTTTATGTCTTATCAAATCGGTATATTAAGAAAACGGTATGTGTTTGGTAATAGTAGTTTTCGGTATAGTTATATCGCTTTGCAAAACAGTATATTAAGAAAACTGTTTGTCGTTCATGAGTATAGTTTTCGGTAATTCTAAATGGCTTTGCAAATCGGTATATTAAAAAAAAGGAATGAGATTTATAAGGTTAGTTTTTATGTTATTTCAATTCGGTATATTAAGAAAACGGTATGTGACTGGTAATATAGGTTTTAGTATAGTTATATGTCTTTGCAAAACGGTATATTAAGAAAACGGTTTTTGATATATAAGTTTAGTTTTCGTTATTGGTATATGTCTTTGCAAATCGGTATATTAAGAAAACGGTTTGTGGTTTATAAGATTAGTTTTTGGTAATTCTGTATGTCTTTGCAAATCGGTATATTAAGTAAACGGAATGAGATTGATAAGGTTAGTTTTTATGTTATTTCAATTCGGTATATTAAGAAAACGGTATGTGATTGCGAATATTAGTTTTCGGTAAAGTTATATCTCTTTGCAAATCGGTATATTAAGAAAATGGTTTGTGGTTTATAAGATTAGTTTTCGGTAATTATTAATGTCTATTCAAATCGGTATATTAAGAAAACGGAATGAGATTTATAAGGTCAGTTTTTATGTTTTTTCAATTCGGTATATTAAGAAAACGGTTTGTGATATATAAGATTAGTTTATGTTATTGGTATATGTCTTTGCGAATCGGTATATCAAAAAAACGGTTTGTGGTTTATAAGATTAGTTTGCGGTAATTCTAAACGTCTATTCAAATCGGTATATTAAGAAAACGGTTTGTGGTTTATGAGATTAATTTTTGGTAATTCTAAATGTCTTATCAAATCGGTGTATTAAGGAAACGGAATGAGATTTATAAGGTTAGTTTTTATGTTTTTTCCATTCGGTATATCAAGAAAACGGAATGAGATTTATAAGATAAGTTTACGTTATTGGTATATGTCTTTGCGAATCGGTATATTAAGAAAACGGTTTGTGATGTATAAGATTAGTTTTCTTTATGGGTATATGTCTTTGCAAATTGGTATATTAAGAAAATGGTTTGTGATATATAAGATTAGTTTTCGGTAATTCTAAATGTCTTTGCAAATCGATATAATAAGAAAACGGAATGAGATTTATAAGGTTAGTTTTTATGTTTTTTCCATTCGGTATATTAAGAAAACGGTTTGTGGTTTATAAGATTCGTTTTTGGTAATTCTAAATGGCTTTGCAAATCGGTATATTAAGAAAACGGAATGTAATTTATAAGGTTAGTTTTTTTTTTCAATTCGGTATATTAAGAGAACGGTATGTGATTGGTAATATTAGTTTTCGGTATAGTTATATCTCTTTGAAAAACGGTATATTAAGAAAACGGTTTTTGATATATAAGATTAGTTTATGTTATTGGTATATGTCTTTGCGAATCGGTATCTTAATCAAACGGTTTGTGGTTTATAAGGTTAGTTTTCGGTAATTCTAAATGGCCTTGCAAATCGGTATATTAAGAAAACGGAATGAGATTTATAAGGTTAGTTTTATGTTTTTTCAATTCGGTATATTAAGAAAACGGTGTTTGATATATAAGATTAGTTTACGTTATTGTTATATGTCTTTGCGAATCGGTATATTAAGAAAACGGTTTGTGGTTTATAAGATTAGTTTTCGGTAATTCTAAACGTCTATTCAAATCGGTATATTAAGAAAACGGAATGAGATTTATAAGGTCAGTTTTTATGTTTTTTCCATTCGGTATATTAAGAAAATGGTTTGTGATATATAAGATTAGTTATCGCTATTGATATATGTCTTTGCGAATCTGTATATTAAGAAAACGGTTTGTGGTTAATAAGGTTAGTTTTATGTTATTTCCATTCGGTATATTAAGAAAACGGTATGTGATTGGTAATATTAGTTTTCGGTATAGCTATATATCTTTGCAAAACGGTATATTAAGACAACGGTTTATGATATATAAAATTAGTTTTCGTTATTGGTATATGTCTTTGCAAATCGGTATATTAAGAAAACGGAATGACTTTTATAAGGTTAGTTTTTACGTTATTTCAATTCGGTATATTAAGAAAATGGTTTGTGATATATAAGATTAGTTATCGCTATTAATATATGTCTTTGCGAATCTGTATATTAAGAAAACGGTTTGTGGTTAATAAGGTTAGTTTTATGTTATTTCCATTCGGTATATTAAGAAAACGGTATGTGATTGGTAATATTAGTTTTCGGTATAGCTATATATCTTTGAAAAACGGTATATTAAGAAAACGGTTTGTGATATATAAAATTAGTTTTCGTTATTGGTATATGTCTTTTTGAATCGGTATATTAAGAAAACGTTTTGTGGTATATAAGATTAGTTTTTGTTAATTCTAAATGTCTTTGCAAATCGGTATATCAAGAAAACGGAATGACATTTATAAGGTTAGTTTTTATGTTATTTCAATTCGGTATATTAAGAAAACGGTACGTGATTGGGAATATTGGTTTTCGGTAAAGTTATATCTCTTTGCAAAACGGTATATTAAGAAAACGGTTTTTGATATATAAGATTAGTTTATGTTATTGGTATATGTCTTTGCGAATCGGTATCTTAAGAAAACTGTTTGTGGTTTATAAGGTTAGTTTTCGGTAATTCTAAATGGCTTTGCAAATCGGTATATTAAGAAAACGGAATGAGATTTATAAGGTTAGTTTTATGTTTTTTCCATTCGGTTTATCAAGAAAGCGGAATGAGATTTATAAGGTTAGTTTTCGTTATTGGTATATGTCTTTGCGAATCGCTATATTAAGAAAACGGTTTGTGGTTTATAAGATTAGTTTTCGATAATTCTAAATGTCTTTGCAAATTGATATATTAAGAAAACGGAATGAGATTTATAAGGTTAGTTTTTATGTTTTTTCCATTCTGTATATTAAGAAAATGGTTTGTGATATATAAGATTAGTTATCGCTATTGATATATGTCTTTGCGAATCGGTATATTAAAAAAAAAGGTTTGTGTTTAATAAGATTAGTTTTCGGTAATTCTAAATGTCTTTGTTTATCGGTATATTTAGAAAACGGAATGAGATTTATAAGGTTAGTTTTTATGTTTTTTCCATTCGGTATATTAAGAAACCGGTTTGTGATTTATAAGATTCGTTTTCGGTAATTCTAAATGGCTTTGCAAATCGGTATATTAAGAAAACGGAATGTAATTTATAAGGTTAGTTTTATGTTATTTCCATTCGGTATATTAAGAAAACGGTATGTAATTGGTAATATTAGTTTTCGGTATAGCTATATATCTTTGCAAAACGGTATATTAAGAAAACGGTTTGTGATATATAAAATTAGTTTTCGTTATTGGTATATGTCTTTTTGAATCGGTATATTAAGAAAACGTTTTATGGTATATAAGATTAGTTTTGGTTAATTCTAAATGTCTTTGCAAATCGGTATATTAAGAAAACGGAATGACATTTATAAGGTTAGTTTTTATGTTATTTCCATTCGGTATATTAAGAAAATGGTTTGTGATATATAAGATTAGTTATCGCTATTGATATATGTCTTTGCGAATCTGTATATTAAGAAAACGGTTTGTGGTTAATAAGGTTAGTTTTATGTTATTTCCATTCGGTATATTAAGAAAACGGTATGTGATTGGTAATATTAGTTTTCGGTAAAGTTATATCTCTTTGCAAAACGGTATATTAAGAAAACGGTTTTTGATATATAAGATTAGTTTATGTTATTGGTATATGTCTTTGCGAATCGGTATCTTAAGAAAACGGTTTGTGGTTTATAAGGTTAGTTTTCGGTAATTCTAAATGGCTTTGCAAATCGGTATATTAAGAAAACGGAATGAGATTTATAAGGTTAGTTTTATGTTTTTTCCATTTCGTATATCAAGAAAGCGGAATGAGATTTATAAGGTTAGTTTTCGTTATTGATATATGTCTTTGCGAATCGGTATATTAAGAAATCGGTTAGTGGTTAATAAGATTAGTTTTCGGTAATTCTATATGTCTTTGCAAATCGGTATATTAAGAAAACGGAATGAGATTTATAAGGTTAGTTTTATGTTATTTCAATTCGGTATTTTAAGAAAACGGTATGTGAATGGTAATATTAGTTTTCGGTAGAGTTATACTTCTTTGCAATTCGGTATATTAAGAGAACGGTATGTGATTGGTAATATTAGTTTTCGGTATAGTTATATCTCTTTGCAAAACGGTATATTAAGAAAACTGTTTGTCGTTCATAAGTATAGTTTTTGGTAATTCTAAATGGCTTTGCAAATCGGTATATTAAGAAAACGGAATGAGATTTATAAGGTTAGTTTTTATGTTATTTCAATTCGGTATATTGAGAAAACGGTATGTGACTGGTAATATAGGTTTTAGTATAGTTATATGTCTTTGCAAAACGGTATATTAAGAAAACGGTTTTTGATATATAAGTTTAGTTTACGTTATTGGTATATATCTTTGCAAATCGGTATATTAAGAAAACGGATTGTGGTTTATAAGATTAGTTTTCGGTAATTATTAATGTCTATTCAAATCGGTATATTAAGAAAACGGAATGCGATTTATAAGGTCAGTTTTTATGTTTTTTCAATTCGGTATATTAAAAAAACGGTTTGTGGTTTATAAGATTAGTTTTCGGTAATTATTAATGTCTATTCAAATCGGTATATTAAGAAAACGGAATGCGATTTATAAGGTCAGTTTTTATGTTTTTTCAATTCGGTATATTAAAAAAACGGTTTGTGGTTTATAAGATTAGTTTGCGGTAATTCTAAACGTCTATTCAAATCGGTATATTAAGAAAACGGTTTGTGGTTTATGAGATTAATTTTTGGTAATTCTAAATGTCTTATCAAATCGGTGCATCAAGAAAACGGAATGAGATTTATAAGGTAAGTTTACGTTTTTGGTATATGTCTTTGCGAATCGGTATATTAAGAAAACGGTTTGTGATGTATAAGATTAGTTTTCTTTATGGGTATTTGTCTTTGCAAATTGGTATATTAAGAAAATGGTTTGTGATATATAAGATTAGTTTTCGGTAATTCTAAATGTCTTTGCAAATCGATATAATAAGAAAACGGAATGAGATTTATAAGGTTAGTTTTTATGTTTTTTCCATTCGGTATATTAAGAAAACGGTTTGTGGTTTATAAGATTAGTTTTCGGTAATTCTAAATGTCTTTGCAAATCGATATAATAAGAAAACGGAATGAGATTTATAAGGATAGTTTTTATGTTTTTTCCATTCGGTATATTAGGAAAATGGTTTGTGCTTTATAAGATTCGTTTTTGGTAATTCTAAATGGCTTTGCAAATCGGTATATTAAGAAAACGGAATGTGATTTATAAGGTTAGTTTTTTTTTTTCAATTCGGTATATTAAGAGAACGGTATGTGATTGGTAATATTAGTTTTCGGTATAGTTATATCTCTTTGAAAAACGGTATATTAAGAAAACGGTTTTTGATATATAAGTTTAGTTTTCGTTATTGGTATATGTCTTTTCGAATCGGTATGTTAAGAAAACGGTTTGTGGTTTATAAGATTAGTTTTCGGTAATACTAAATGTCTTTGCAATTCGATATATTAAGAAAACGGAATGAGATTTATAAGGTTAGTTTTTATGTTATTTCAATTCGGTATATTAAGAAAACGGTATGTGATTGGTAATATTAGTTTTCGGTAAAGTTATATCTCTTTGCAAAACGGTATATTAAGAAAACGGTTTTTGATATATAAGTTTAGTTTTCGTTATTGGTATATGTCTTTTCGAATCGGTATGGTAAGAAAACGGTTTGTGGTTTATAAGATTAGTTTTCGGTAATACTAAATGTCTTTGCAATTCGGCATATAATGAAAACGGATGGAGATTTATGAGGTTAGTTTTTATGTCTTATCAAATCGGTATATTAAGAAAACGGTATGTGTTTGGTAATAGTAGTTTTCGGTATAGTTATATCGCTTTGCAAAACGGTATATTAAGAAAACTGTTTGTCGTTCATGAGTATAGTTTTCGGTAATTCTAAATGGCTTTGCAAATCGGTATATTAAAAAAAAGGAATGAGATTTATAAGGTTAGTTTTTATGTTTTATCAATTCGGTATATTAAGAAAACGGTATGTATTTGGTAATAGTAGTTTTCGGTATAGTTATATCTCTTTGCAAAACGGTATATTAAGAAAACGGTTTGTGATATATAAGATTAGTTTTCGGTAATTTTAAACGTCTATTCAAATCGGTATATTAAGAATACGGTTTATGGTTTATGAGATTAATTTTTGGTAATTCTAAATGTCTTATCAAATCGGTATATTAAGGAAACGGAATGAGATTTATAAGGTTAGTTTTTTGTTTTTTCCATTCGGTATATCAAGAAAACGGAATGAGATTTATAAGGTAAGTTTACGTTATTGGTATATGTCTTTGCGAATCGGTATATTAAGAAAACGGTTTGTGATGTATAAGATTAGTTTTCTTTATGGGTATATGTCTTTGCAAATTGGTATATTAATAAAACGGTTTGTGGTTTATAAGATTAGTTTTCGGTAATTCTAAATGTCTTTGCATATCGATATTATAAGAAAGCGGAATGAGATTTATAAGGTTAGTTTTTATGTTTTTTCCATTCGGTATATTAAGAAAACGGTTTGTGGTTTATAAGATTAGTTTTCGGTAATTCTAAATGTCTTTGCAAATCGATATAATAAGAAAACGGAATGAGATTTATAAGGTTAGTTTTTATGTTTTTTCCATTCGGTATATTAGGAAAATTGTTTGTGCTTTATAAGATTCGTTTTTCATTCGTAATAGTAGTTTTCGGTATAGTTTTATCTCTTTGCAAAACGGTATATTAAGAGAACGGTATGTGATTGGTAATATTAGTTTTCGGTATAGTTATATCTCTTTGCAAATCGGTATATTAAGAAAATGGTTTGTGGTTTATAAGGTTAGTTTTCGGTAATTATTAATGTCTATTCAAATCGGTATATTAAGAAAACGGAATGAGATTTATAAGGTCAGTTTTTATGTTTTTTCAATTCGGTATATTAAGAAAACGGTTTGTGATATATAAGATTAGTTTATGTTATTGGTATATGTCTTTGCGAATCGGTATATTAAAAAAACGGTTTGTGGTTTATAAGATTAGTTTGCGGTAATTCTAAACGTCTATTCAAATCGGTATATTATGAAAACGGTTTGTGGTTTATGAGATTAATTTTTGGTAATTCTAAATGTCTTATCAAATCGGTGTATTAAGGAAACGGAATGAGATTTATAAGGTTAGTTTTTATGTTTTTTCCATTCGGTATATCAAGAAAACGGAATGAGATTTATAAGGTAAGTTTACGTTATTGGTATATGTCTTTGCGAATCGGAATATTAAGAAAACGGTTTGTGATGTATAAGATTAGTTTTCTTTATGGGTATATGTCTTTGCAAATTGGTATATTAAGAAAATGGTTTGTGATATATAAGATTAGTTTTCGGTAATTCTAAATGTCTTTGCAAATCGATATAATAAGAAAACGGAATGAGATTTATAAGGTTAGTTTTTATGTTTTTTCCATTCGGTATATTAAGAAAACGGTTTGTGGTTTATAAGATTAGTTTTCGGTAATTCTAAATGTCTTTGCACATCGATATAATAAGAAAACGGAATGAGATTTATAAGGTTAGTTTTTATGTTTTTTCCATTCGGTATATTAGGAAAATGGTTTGTGCTTTATAAGATTCGTTTTTGGTGATTCTAAATGGCTTTTCAAATCGGTATATTAAGAAAACGGAATGTGATTTATAAGGTTAGTTTTTTTTTTTTTCAATTCGGTATATTAAGAGAACGGTATGTGATTGGTAATATTAGTTTTCGGTATAGTTATATCTCTTTGAAAAACGGTATATTAAGAAAGCGGTTTTTGATATATAAGTTCAGTTTTCGTTGTTGGTATATGTCTTTGCAAATCGGTATATTAAGAAAATGGTTTGTGGTTTATAAGATTAGTTTTCAGTAATTGTAAATGTCTATTCAAATCGGTATATTAAGAAAACGGAATGAGATTTATATGGTCAGTTTTTATGTTTTTTCAATTCGGTATATTAAGAAAACGGAATGAGATTTATAAGGTTATTTTTCGTTGTTGGTATATGTCTTTGCAAATCGGTATATTAAGAAAAAGGGTTTGTGGTTTATAAGATTAGTTTTCGGTAATTATAAATGTCTATTCAAATCGGTATATTAAGAAAACGGAATGAGATTTATAAGGTCAGTTTTTATGTTTTTTCAATTCGGTATATTAAGAAAACGGTGTTTGATATATAAGATTAGTTTATGTTATTGGTATATGTCTTTGCGAATCGGTATATTAAGAAAACGGTTTGTGGTTTATAAGATTAGTTTACGGTAATTCTAAACGTCTATTCAAATCGGTATATTAAGAAAACGGAATGAGATTTATAAGGTTAGTTTTTATGTTTTTCCCATTCGGTATATCAAGAAAACGGAATGAGATTTATAAGGTTAGTTTTATGTTTTTTCCATTCGGTATATCAAGAAAGCGGAATGAGATTTATAAGGTTAGTTTTATTTTTTCCCATTCGGTATATCAAGAAAACGGAATGAGATTTATAAGGTTAGTATTCGTTATTGGTATATGTCTTTGCGAATCGGTATCTTAATCAAACGGTTTGTGGTTTATAAGGTTAGTTTTCGGTAATTCTAAATGGCTTTGCAAATCGGTATATTAAGACATCGGAATGAGATTTATAAGGTTAGTTTTTATGTTTTTTCCATTCTGTATATTAAGAAAATGGTTTGTGATATATAAGATTAGTTATCGCTATTGGTATAGGTCTTTGCGAATCGGTATATTAAGAAAATGGTTTGTGGTTAATAAGATTAGTTTACGGTAATTCTATATGTCTTTGCAAATCGGTATATTAAGAAAACGGAATGAGATTTATAAGGTTAGTTTTATGTTATTTTAATTCGGTATTTTAAGAAAACGGTATGTGAATGGTAATATTAGTTTTCGGTATAGTTATATCTCTTTGCAAATCGGTATATTAAGAAAACGGTTTTTGATATATTAGTTTATTTTTCGTTATTGGTATATCTCTTTGCAAATCGGTATATTAAGAAAACGGTTTGTGGTTTATAAGATTAGTTTTCGGTAATTATTAATGTCTATTCAAATCGGTATATTAAGAAAACGGAATGAGATTTATAAGGTCAGTTTTTATGTTTTTTCAATTCGGTATATTAAGAAAACGGTTTGTGATATATAAGATTAGTTTATGTTATTGGTATATGTCTTTGCGAATCGGTATATTAAAAAAACGGTTCGTGGTTTATAAGATTAGTTTGCGGTAATTCTAAACGTCTATTCAAATCGGTATATTAAGAAAACGGTTTGTGGTTTATGAGATTAATTTTTGGTAATTCTAAATGTCTTATCAAATCGGTGTATTAAGGAAACGGAATGAGATTTATAAGGTTAGTTTTTATGTTTTTTCCATTCGGTATATCAAGAAAACGGAATGAGATTTATAAGGTAAGTTTACGTTATTGGTATATGTCTTTGCGAATCGGAATATTAAGAAAACGGTTTGTGATGTATAAGATTAGTTTTCTTTATGGGTATATGTCTTTGCAAATTGGTATATTAAGAAAATGGTTTGTGATATATAAGATTAGTTTTCGGTAATTCTAAATGTCTTTGCAAATCGATATAATAAGAAAACGGAATGAGATTTATAAGGTTAGTTTTTATGTTTTTTCCATTCGGTATATTAAGAAAACGGTTTGTGGTTTATAAGATTAGTTTTCGGTAATTCTAAATGTCTTTGCACATCGATATAATAAGAAAACGGAATGAGATTTATAAGGTTAGTTTTTATGTTTTTTCCATTCGGTATATTAGGAAAATGGTTTGTGCTTTATAAGATTCGTTTTTGGTGATTCTAAATGGCTTTTCAAATCGGTATATTAAGAAAACGGAATGTGATTTATAAGGTTAGTTTTTTTTTTTTTCAATTCGGTATATTAAGAGAACGGTATGTGATTGGTAATATTAGTTTTCGGTATAGTTATATCTCTTTGAAAAACGGTATATTAAGAAAGCGGTTTTTGATATATAAGTTCAGTTTTCGTTGTTGGTATATGTCTTTGCAAATCGGTATATTAAGAAAATGGTTTGTGGTTTATAAGATTAGTTTTCAGTAATTGTAAATGTCTATTCAAATCGGTATATTAAGAAAACGGAATGAGATTTATATGGTCAGTTTTTATGTTTTTTCAATTCGGTATATTAAGAAAACGGAATGAGATTTATAAGGTTATTTTTCGTTGTTGGTATATGTCTTTGCAAATCGGTATATTAAGAAAAAGGGTTTGTGGTTTATAAGATTAGTTTTCGGTAATTATAAATGTCTATTCAAATCGGTATATTAAGAAAACGGAATGAGATTTATAAGGTCAGTTTTTATGTTTTTTCAATTCGGTATATTAAGAAAACGGTGTTTGATATATAAGATTAGTTTATGTTATTGGTATATGTCTTTGCGAATCGGTATATTAAGAAAACGGTTTGTGGTTTATAAGATTAGTTTACGGTAATTCTAAACGTCTATTCAAATCGGTATATTAAGAAAACGGAATGAGATTTATAAGGTTAGTTTTTATGTTTTTCCCATTCGGTATATCAAGAAAACGGAATGAGATTTATAAGGTTAGTTTTATGTTTTTTCCATTCGGTATATCAAGAAAGCGGAATGAGATTTATAAGGTTAGTTTTATTTTTTCCCATTCGGTATATCAAGAAAACGGAATGAGATTTATAAGGTTAGTATTCGTTATTGGTATATGTCTTTGCGAATCGGTATCTTAATCAAACGGTTTGTGGTTTATAAGGTTAGTTTTCGGTAATTCTAAATGGCTTTGCAAATCGGTATATTAAGACATCGGAATGAGATTTATAAGGTTAGTTTTTATGTTTTTTCCATTCTGTATATTAAGAAAATGGTTTGTGATATATAAGATTAGTTATCGCTATTGGTATAGGTCTTTGCGAATCGGTATATTAAGAAAATGGTTTGTGGTTAATAAGATTAGTTTACGGTAATTCTATATGTCTTTGCAAATCGGTATATTAAGAAAACGGAATGAGATTTATAAGGTTAGTTTTATGTTATTTTAATTCGGTATTTTAAGAAAACGGTATGTGAATGGTAATATTAGTTTTCGGTATAGTTATATCTCTTTGCAAATCGGTATATTAAGAAAACGGTTTTTGATATATTAGTTTATTTTTCGTTATTGGTATATCTCTTTGCAAATCGGTATATTAAGAAAACGGTTTGTGGTTTATAAGATTAGTTTTCGGTAATTATTAATGTCTATTCAAATCGGTATATTAAGAAAACGGAATGAGATTTATAAGGTCAGTTTTTATGTTTTTTCAATTCGGTATATTAAGAAAACGGTTTGTGATATATAAGATTAGTTTATGTTATTGGTATATGTCTTTGCGAATCGGTATATTAAAAAAACGGTTCGTGGTTTATAAGATTAGTTTGCGGTAATTCTAAACGTCTATTCAAATCGGTATATTAAGAAAACGGTTTGTGGTTTATGAGATTAATTTTTGGTAATTCTAAATGTCTTATCAAATCGGTGTATTAAGGAAACGGAATGAGATTTATAAGGTTAGTTTTTATGTTTTTTCCATTCGGTATATCAAGAAAACGGAATGAGATTTATAAGGTAAGTTTACGTTATTGGTATATGTCTTTGCGAATCGGTATATTAAGAAAACGGTTTGTGATGTATAAGATTAGTTTTCTTTATGGGTATATGTCTTTCCATTCGGTATATTAGGAAAATTGTTTGTGCTTTATAAGATTCGTTTTTCATTCGTAATAGTAGTTTTCGGTATAGTTTTATCTCTTTGCAAAACGGTATATTAAGAGAACGGTATGTGATTGGTAATATTAGTTTTCGGTATAGTTATATCTCTTTGCAAATCGGTATATTAAGAAAATGGTTTGTGGTTTATAAGGTTAGTTTTCGGTAATTATTAATGTCTATTCAAATCGGTATATTAAGAAAACGGAATGAGATTTATAAGGTCAGTTTTTATGTTTTTTCAATTCGGTATATTAAGAAAACGGTTTGTGATATATAAGATTAGTTTATGTTATTGGTATATGTCTTTGCGAATCGGTATATTAAAAAAACGGTTTGTGGTTTATAAGATTAGTTTGCGGTAATTCTAAACGTCTATTCAAATCGGTATATTATGAAAACGGTTTGTGGTTTATGAGATTAATTTTTGGTAATTCTAAATGTCTTATCAAATCGGTGTATTAAGGAAACGGAATGAGATTTATAAGGTTAGTTTTTATGTTTTTTCCATTCGGTATATCAAGAAAACGGAATGAGATTTATAAGGTAAGTTTACGTTATTGGTATATGTCTTTGCGAATCGGAATATTAAGAAAACGGTTTGTGATGTATAAGATTAGTTTTCTTTATGGGTATATGTCTTTGCAAATTGGTATATTAAGAAAATGGTTTGTGATATATAAGATTAGTTTTCGGTAATTCTAAATGTCTTTGCAAATCGATATAATAAGAAAACGGAATGAGATTTATAAGGTTAGTTTTTATGTTTTTTCCATTCGGTATATTAAGAAAACGGTTTGTGGTTTATAAGATTAGTTTTCGGTAATTCTAAATGTCTTTGCACATCGATATAATAAGAAAACGGAATGAGATTTATAAGGTTAGTTTTTATGTTTTTTCCATTCGGTATATTAGGAAAATGGTTTGTGCTTTATAAGATTCGTTTTTGGTGATTCTAAATGGCTTTTCAAATCGGTATATTAAGAAAACGGAATGTGATTTATAAGGTTAGTTTTTTTTTTTTTCAATTCGGTATATTAAGAGAACGGTATGTGATTGGTAATATTAGTTTTCGGTATAGTTATATCTCTTTGAAAAACGGTATATTAAGAAAGCGGTTTTTGATATATAAGTTCAGTTTTCGTTGTTGGTATATGTCTTTGCAAATCGGTATATTAAGAAAATGGTTTGTGGTTTATAAGATTAGTTTTCAGTAATTGTAAATGTCTATTCAAATCGGTATATTAAGAAAACGGAATGAGATTTATATGGTCAGTTTTTATGTTTTTTCAATTCGGTATATTAAGAAAACGGAATGAGATTTATAAGGTTATTTTTCGTTGTTGGTATATGTCTTTGCAAATCGGTATATTAAGAAAAAGGGTTTGTGGTTTATAAGATTAGTTTTCGGTAATTATAAATGTCTATTCAAATCGGTATATTAAGAAAACGGAATGAGATTTATAAGGTCAGTTTTTATGTTTTTTCCATTCGGTATATTAGGAAAATTGTTTGTGCTTTATAAGATTCGTTTTTCATTCGTAATAGTAGTTTTCGGTATAGTTTTATCTCTTTGCAAAACGGTATATTAAGAGAACGGTATGTGATTGGTAATATTAGTTTTCGGTATAGTTATATCTCTTTGCAAATCGGTATATTAAGAAAATGGTTTGTGGTTTATAAGGTTAGTTTTCGGTAATTATTAATGTCTATTCAAATCGGTATATTAAGAAAACGGAATGAGATTTATAAGGTCAGTTTTTATGTTTTTTCAATTCGGTATATTAAGAAAACGGTTTGTGATATATAAGATTAGTTTATGTTATTGGTATATGTCTTTGCGAATCGGTATATTAAAAAAACGGTTCGTGGTTTATAAGATTAGTTTGCGGTAATTCTAAACGTCTATTCAAATCGGTATATTAAGAAAACGGTTTGTGGTTTATGAGATTAATTTTTGGTAATTCTAAATGTCTTATCAAATCGGTGTATTAAGGAAACGGAATGAGATTTATAAGGTTAGTTTTTATGTTTTTTCCATTCGGTATATCAAGAAAACGGAATGAGATTTATAAGGTAAGTTTACGTTATTGGTATATGTCTTTGCGAATCGGTATATTAAGAAAACGGTTTGTGATGTATAAGATTAGTTTTCTTTATGGGTATATGTCTTTCCATTCGGTATATTAGGAAAATTGTTTGTGCTTTATAAGATTCGTTTTTCATTCGTAATAGTAGTTTTCGGTATAGTTTTATCTCTTTGCAAAACGGTATATTAAGAGAACGGTATGTGATTGGTAATATTAGTTTTCGGTATAGTTATATCTCTTTGCAAATCGGTATATTAAGAAAATGGTTTGTGGTTTATAAGGTTAGTTTTCGGTAATTATTAATGTCTATTCAAATCGGTATATTAAGAAAACGGAATGAGATTTATAAGGTCAGTTTTTATGTTTTTTCAATTCGGTATATTAAGAAAACGGTTTGTGATATATAAGATTAGTTTATGTTATTGGTATATGTCTTTGCGAATCGGTATATTAAAAAAACGGTTTGTGGTTTATAAGATTAGTTTGCGGTAATTCTAAACGTCTATTCAAATCGGTATATTATGAAAACGGTTTGTGGTTTATGAGATTAATTTTTGGTAATTCTAAATGTCTTATCAAATCGGTGTATTAAGGAAACGGAATGAGATTTATAAGGTTAGTTTTTATGTTTTTTCCATTCGGTATATCAAGAAAACGGAATGAGATTTATAAGGTAAGTTTACGTTATTGGTATATGTCTTTGCGAATCGGAATATTAAGAAAACGGTTTGTGATGTATAAGATTAGTTTTCTTTATGGGTATATGTCTTTGCAAATTGGTATATTAAGAAAATGGTTTGTGATATATAAGATTAGTTTTCGGTAATTCTAAATGTCTTTGCAAATCGATATAATAAGAAAACGGAATGAGATTTATAAGGTTAGTTTTTATGTTTTTTCCATTCGGTATATTAAGAAAACGGTTTGTGGTTTATAAGATTAGTTTTCGGTAATTCTAAATGTCTTTGCACATCGATATAATAAGAAAACGGAATGAGATTTATAAGGTTAGTTTTTATGTTTTTTCCATTCGGTATATTAGGAAAATGGTTTGTGCTTTATAAGATTCGTTTTTGGTGATTCTAAATGGCTTTTCAAATCGGTATATTAAGAAAACGGAATGTGATTTATAAGGTTAGTTTTTTTTTTTTTCAATTCGGTATATTAAGAGAACGGTATGTGATTGGTAATATTAGTTTTCGGTATAGTTATATCTCTTTGAAAAACGGTATATTAAGAAAGCGGTTTTTGATATATAAGTTCAGTTTTCGTTGTTGGTATATGTCTTTGCAAATCGGTATATTAAGAAAATGGTTTGTGGTTTATAAGATTAGTTTTCAGTAATTGTAAATGTCTATTCAAATCGGTATATTAAGAAAACGGAATGAGATTTATATGGTCAGTTTTTATGTTTTTTCAATTCGGTATATTAAGAAAACGGAATGAGATTTATAAGGTTATTTTTCGTTGTTGGTATATGTCTTTGCAAATCGGTATATTAAGAAAAAGGGTTTGTGGTTTATAAGATTAGTTTTCGGTAATTATAAATGTCTATTCAAATCGGTATATTAAGAAAACGGAATGAGATTTATAAGGTCAGTTTTTATGTTTTTTCAATTCGGTATATTAAGAAAACGGTGTTTGATATATAAGATTAGTTTATGTTATTGGTATATGTCTTTGCGAATCGGTATATTAAGAAAACGGTTTGTGGTTTATAAGATTAGTTTACGGTAATTCTAAACGTCTATTCAAATCGGTATATTAAGAAAACGGAATGAGATTTATAAGGTTAGTTTTTATGTTTTTCCCATTCGGTATATCAAGAAAACGGAATGAGATTTATAAGGTTAGTTTTATGTTTTTTCCATTCGGTATATCAAGAAAGCGGAATGAGATTTATAAGGTTAGTTTTATTTTTTCCCATTCGGTATATCAAGAAAACGGAATGAGATTTATAAGGTTAGTATTCGTTATTGGTATATGTCTTTGCGAATCGGTATCTTAATCAAACGGTTTGTGGTTTATAAGGTTAGTTTTCGGTAATTCTAAATGGCTTTGCAAATCGGTATATTAAGACATCGGAATGAGATTTATAAGGTTAGTTTTTATGTTTTTTCCATTCTGTATATTAAGAAAATGGTTTGTGATATATAAGATTAGTTATCGCTATTGGTATAGGTCTTTGCGAATCGGTATATTAAGAAAATGGTTTGTGGTTAATAAGATTAGTTTACGGTAATTCTATATGTCTTTGCAAATCGGTATATTAAGAAAACGGAATGAGATTTATAAGGTTAGTTTTATGTTATTTTAATTCGGTATTTTAAGAAAACGGTATGTGAATGGTAATATTAGTTTTCGGTATAGTTATATCTCTTTGCAAATCGGTATATTAAGAAAACGGTTTTTGATATATTAGTTTATTTTTCGTTATTGGTATATCTCTTTGCAAATCGGTATATTAAGAAAACGGTTTGTGGTTTATAAGATTAGTTTTCGGTAATTATTAATGTCTATTCAAATCGGTATATTAAGAAAACGGAATGAGATTTATAAGGTCAGTTTTTATGTTTTTTCAATTCGGTATATTAAGAAAACGGTTTGTGATATATAAGATTAGTTTATGTTATTGGTATATGTCTTTGCGAATCGGTATATTAAAAAAACGGTTCGTGGTTTATAAGATTAGTTTGCGGTAATTCTAAACGTCTATTCAAATCGGTATATTAAGAAAACGGTTTGTGGTTTATGAGATTAATTTTTGGTAATTCTAAATGTCTTATCAAATCGGTGTATTAAGGAAACGGAATGAGATTTATAAGGTTAGTTTTTATGTTTTTTCCATTCGGTATATCAAGAAAACGGAATGAGATTTATAAGGTAAGTTTACGTTATTGGTATATGTCTTTGCGAATCGGTATATTAAGAAAACGGTTTGTGATGTATAAGATTAGTTTTCTTTATGGGTATATGTCTTTGCAAATTGGTATATTAAGAAAATGGTTTGTGATATATAAGATTAGTTTTCGGTACTTCTAAATGTCTTTGCAAATCGATATAATAAGAAAACGGAATGAGATTTATAAGGTTAGTTTTTATGTTTTTTCCATTCGGTATATTAAGAAAACGGTTTGTGGTTTATAAGATTAGTTTTCGGTAATTCTAAATGTCTTTGCAAATCGATATAATAAGAAAACGGAATGAGATTTAGAAGGTTAGTTTTTATGTTTTTTCCATTCGGTATATTAAGAGAACGGTATGTGATTGGTAATATTAGTTTTCGGTATAGTTATATCTCTTTGAAAAACGGTATATTAAGAAAACGGTTTTTGATATATAAGTTTAGTTTTCGTTGTTGGTATATGTCTTTGCAAATCGGTATATTAAGAAAATGGTTTGTGGTTTATAAGATTAGTTTTCGGTAATTGTAAATGTCTATTCAAATCGGTATATTAAGAAAACGGAATGAGATTTATAAGGTTAGTTTTTATGTTTTATCATTTCGGTATATTAAGAAAACGGTATTTGTTTGGTAATGATAGTTTTCGGTATAGTTATATCTCTTTGGAAAACGGTATATTAAGAATATATAAGATTAAGAATATATAATTGTGATATATAAGATTAGTTTTCGTTATTGATATATGTCTTTGCAAATCGGTATATTAAGAAAACGGTTTGTGGTTTATAAGATTAGTTTTTGTTAATTCTAAATGTCTTTGCGAATCGGTATATAAAGAAAACGGTTTGTGGTTTATAATATTAGTTTTCGGTAATTCTAAATGTCTTTGCAAATCGATATATTAAGAAAACGGAATGAGATTTATAAGGTTAGTTTTTATGTTTTTTTTATTCGGTATATTATGAAAATGGTTTGTGATATATAAGATTAGTTATCGCTATAGATATATGTCTTTGCGAATCTGTATATTAAGAAAACGGTTTGTGGTTAATAAGATTAGTTTTCGGTAATTCTATGTCTTTGCAAATCGGTATATTAAGAAAACGGAATGAGATTGATAAGGTTAGTTTTTATGTTATTTCAATTCGGTATATTAAGAAAACGGTATGTGATTGGGAATATTAGTTTTCGGTAAAGTTATATCTCTTTGCAAAAGGGTATATTAAGAAAACGGTTTTTGATATAAAAGATTAGTTTATGTTATTGTTATATGTCTTTGCGAATCGGTATCTTAATCAAACGGTTTGTGGTTTATAAGGTTAGTTTTCGGTAATTCTAAATGGCTTTGCAAATCGGTATATTAAGAAAACGGAATGGTATTTATAAGGTTAGTTTTATATTTTTTCCATTCGGTATATCAAGAAAACGGAATGAGATTTATAAGGTTATTTTTCGTTGTTGGTATATGTCTTTGCAAATCGGTATATTAAGAAAATGGTTTGTGGTTTATAAGATCAGTTTTCGGTAATTATAAATGTCTATTCAAATCGGTATATTGAGAAAACGGAATGAGATTTATAAGGTCAGTTTTTATGTTTTTTCAATTCGGTATATTAAGAAAACGGTGTTTGATATATAAGATTAGTTTACGTTATTGGTATATGTCTTTGCGAATCGGTATATTAAGAAAACGGTTTGTGGTTTATAAGATTAGTTTTCGGTAATTCTAAACGTCTATTCAAATCGGTATATTAAGAAAACGGAATGAGATTTATAAGGTTAGTTTTTATGTTTTTCCCATTCGATATATCAAGAAAACGGAATGAGATTTATAAGGTCAGTTTGTATGTTTTTTCCATTCGGTATATTAAGAAAATGGTTTGTGATATATAAGATTATTTATCGCTATTGATATATGTCTTTGCGAATCTGTATATTAAGAAAACGGTTTGTGGTTAATAAGGTTAGTTTTATGTTATTTCCATTCGGTATATTAAGAAAACGGTATGTGATTGGTAATATTAGTTTTCGGTATAGCTATATATCTTTGCAAAACGGTATATTAAGACAGCGGTTTGTGATATATAAAATTAGTTTTCGTTATTGGTATATGTCTTTGCAAATCGGTATATTAAGAAAACGGAATGACTTTTATAAGGTTAGTTTTTACGTTATTTCAATTCGGTATATTAAGAAAATGGTTTGTGATATATAAGATTAGTTATCGCTATTGATGTATGTCTTTGCGAATCTGTATATTAAGAAAACGGTTTGTGGTTAATAAGGTTAGGTTTATGTTATTTCCATTCGGTATATTAAGAAAACGGTATGTGATTGGTAATATTAGTTTTCGGTATAGCTATATATCTTTGCGAATCGGTATATTAAGAAAACGGTTTGTGGTTAATAAGATTAGTTTACGGTAATTCTATATGTCTTTGCAAATCGGTATATTAAGAAAACGGAATGAGATTTATAAGGTTAGTTTTATGTTATTTCCATTCGGTATATTAAGAAAACGGTATGTGATTGGTAATATTAGTTTTCGGTATAGCTATATATCTTTGCAAAACGGTATATTAAGAAAACGGTTTTTGATATATAAGTTTAGTTTTCGTTATTGGTATATGTCTTTGCAAATCGGTATATTAAGAAAACGGTTTGTGGTTTATAAGATTAGTTTTCGGTAATACTAAATGTCTTTGCAATTCGGTATGTAATGAAAACGGAATGAGATTTATAAGGTTAGTTTTTATGTTTTATCAATTCGGTATATTAAGAGAACGGTATGTGATTGGTAATATTAGTTTTCGGTATAGTTATATCTCTTTGCAAAACGGTATATTAAGAAAACTGTTTGTCGTTCATAAGTATAGTTTTCGGTAATTCTAAATGGCTTTGCAAATCGGTATATTAAAAAAATGGAATGAGATTTATAAGGTTAGGTTTGTGGTTTATAAGATTAGTTTACGGTAATACTAAATGTCTTTGCAAACCGGTATATTAAGAAAACGGAATGAAATTTATAAGATTAGTTTTTTTTTTTTTTCAATTCGGTATATTAAGAGAACGGTATGTGATTGATAATATTAGTTTTCGGTATAGTTATATCGCTTAGAAAAACGGTATATTAAGAAAACGGTTTTTGATATATAAGTTTAGTTTTCGTTGTTGATATATGTCTTTGCGATTAGGTATATTAAGAAAACGGTTTGTGGTTAATAAGATTAGTTTTCGGTAATTCTATATGTCTTTGCAAATCGGTATATTAAGAAAACGGAATGAGATTTATAAGGTTAGTTTTATGTTATTTTAATACGGTATTTTAAGAAAACGGTATGCGAATGGTAATATTAGTTTTCGGTATAGTTATATCTTTTTGCAAAACGGTATATTAAGAAAACGGTTTTTGATATATAAGTTTATTTTTCGTTATTGGTATATGTCTTTTCGAATCGGTATGCTAAGAAAACGGTTTGTGGTTTATAAGATTAGTTTTCGGTAATACTAAATGTCTTTGCAATTCGGCATATAATGAAAACGGATTGAGATTTATGAGGTTAGTTTTTATGTCTTATCAAATCGGTATATTAAGAAAACGGTATGTGTTTGGTAATAGTAGTTTTCGGTATAGTTATATCGCTTTGCAAAACAGTATATTAAGAAAACTGTTTGTCGTTCATGAGTATAGTTTTCGGTAATTCTAAATGGCTTTGCAAATCGGTATATTAAAAAAAAGGAATGAGATTTATAAGGTTAGTTTTTATGTTATTTCAATTCGGTATATTAAGAAAACGGTATGTGACTGGTAATATAGGTTTTAGTATAGTTATATGTCTTTGCAAAACGGTATATTAAGAAAACGGTTTTTGATATATAAGTTTAGTTTTCGTTATTGGTATATGTCTTTGCAAATCGGTATATTAAGAAAACGGTTTGTGGTTTATAAGATTAGTTTTTGGTAATTCTGTATGTCTTTGCAAATCGGTATATTAAGTAAACGGAATGAGATTGATAAGGTTAGTTTTTATGTTATTTCAATTCGGTATATTAAGAAAACGGTATGTGATTGCGAATATTAGTTTTCGGTAAAGTTATATCTCTTTGCAAATCGGTATATTAAGAAAATGGTTTGTGGTTTATAAGATTAGTTTTCGGTAATTATTAATGTCTATTCAAATCGGTATATTAAGAAAACGGAATGAGATTTATAAGGTCAGTTTTTATGTTTTTTCAATTCGGTATATTAAGAAAACGGTTTGTGATATATAAGATTAGTTTATGTTATTGGTATATGTCTTTGCGAATCGGTATATCAAAAAAACGGTTTGTGGTTTATAAGATTAGTTTGCGGTAATTCTAAACGTCTATTCAAATCGGTATATTAAGAAAACGGTTTGTGGTTTATGAGATTAATTTTTGGTAATTCTAAATGTCTTATCAAATCGGTGTATTAAGGAAACGGAATGAGATTTATAAGGTTAGTTTTTATGTTTTTTCCATTCGGTATATCAAGAAAACGGAATGAGATTTATAAGATAAGTTTACGTTATTGGTATATGTCTTTGCGAATCGGTATATTAAGAAAACGGTTTGTGATGTATAAGATTAGTTTTCTTTATGGGTATATGTCTTTGCAAATTGGTATATTAAGAAAATGGTTTGTGATATATAAGATTAGTTTTCGGTAATTCTAAATGTCTTTGCAAATCGATATAATAAGAAAACGGAATGAGATTTATAAGGTTAGTTTTTATGTTTTTTCCATTCGGTATATTAAGAAAACGGTTTGTGGTTTATAAGATTCGTTTTTGGTAATTCTAAATGGCTTTGCAAATCGGTATATTAAGAAAACGGAATGTAATTTATAAGGTTAGTTTTTTTTTTCAATTCGGTATATTAAGAGAACGGTATGTGATTGGTAATATTAGTTTTCGGTATAGTTATATCTCTTTGAAAAACGGTATATTAAGAAAACGGTTTTTGATATATAAGATTAGTTTATGTTATTGGTATATGTCTTTGCGAATCGGTATCTTAATCAAACGGTTTGTGGTTTATAAGGTTAGTTTTCGGTAATTCTAAATGGCCTTGCAAATCGGTATATTAAGAAAACGGAATGAGATTTATAAGGTTAGTTTTATGTTTTTTCAATTCGGTATATTAAGAAAACGGTGTTTGATATATAAGATTAGTTTACGTTATTGTTATATGTCTTTGCGAATCGGTATATTAAGAAAACGGTTTGTGGTTTATAAGATTAGTTTTCGGTAATTCTAAACGTCTATTCAAATCGGTATATTAAGAAAACGGAATGAGATTTATAAGGTCAGTTTTTATGTTTTTTCCATTCGGTATATTAAGAAAATGGTTTGTGATATATAAGATTAGTTATCGCTATTGATATATGTCTTTGCGAATCTGTATATTAAGAAAACGGTTTGTGGTTAATAAGGTTAGTTTTATGTTATTTCCATTCGGTATATTAAGAAAACGGTATGTGATTGGTAATATTAGTTTTCGGTATAGCTATATATCTTTGCAAAACGGTATATTAAGACAACGGTTTATGATATATAAAATTAGTTTTCGTTATTGGTATATGTCTTTGCAAATCGGTATATTAAGAAAACGGAATGACTTTTATAAGGTTAGTTTTTACGTTATTTCAATTCGGTATATTAAGAAAATGGTTTGTGATATATAAGATTAGTTATCGCTATTAATATATGTCTTTGCGAATCTGTATATTAAGAAAACGGTTTGTGGTTAATAAGGTTAGTTTTATGTTATTTCCATTCGGTATATTAAGAAAACGGTATGTGATTGGTAATATTAGTTTTCGGTATAGCTATATATCTTTGAAAAACGGTATATTAAGAAAACGGTTTGTGATATATAAAATTAGTTTTCGTTATTGGTATATGTCTTTTTGAATCGGTATATTAAGAAAACGTTTTGTGGTATATAAGATTAGTTTTTGTTAATTCTAAATGTCTTTGCAAATCGGTATATCAAGAAAACGGAATGACATTTATAAGGTTAGTTTTTATGTTATTTCAATTCGGTATATTAAGAAAACGGTACGTGATTGGGAATATTGGTTTTCGGTAAAGTTATATCTCTTTGCAAAACGGTATATTAAGAAAACGGTTTTTGATATATAAGATTAGTTTATGTTATTGGTATATGTCTTTGCGAATCGGTATCTTAAGAAAACTGTTTGTGGTTTATAAGGTTAGTTTTCGGTAATTCTAAATGGCTTTGCAAATCGGTATATTAAGAAAACGGAATGAGATTTATAAGGTTAGTTTTATGTTTTTTCCATTCGGTTTATCAAGAAAGCGGAATGAGATTTATAAGGTTAGTTTTCGTTATTGGTATATGTCTTTGCGAATCGCTATATTAAGAAAACGGTTTGTGGTTTATAAGATTAGTTTTCGATAATTCTAAATGTCTTTGCAAATTGATATATTAAGAAAACGGAATGAGATTTATAAGGTTAGTTTTTATGTTTTTTCCATTCTGTATATTAAGAAAATGGTTTGTGATATATAAGATTAGTTATCGCTATTGATATATGTCTTTGCGAATCGGTATATTAAAAAAAAAGGTTTGTGTTTAATAAGATTAGTTTTCGGTAATTCTAAATGTCTTTGTTTATCGGTATATTTAGAAAACGGAATGAGATTTATAAGGTTAGTTTTTATGTTTTTTCCATTCGGTATATTAAGAAACCGGTTTGTGATTTATAAGATTCGTTTTCGGTAATTCTAAATGGCTTTGCAAATCGGTATATTAAGAAAACGGAATGTAATTTATAAGGTTAGTTTTATGTTATTTCCATTCGGTATATTAAGAAAACGGTATGTAATTGGTAATATTAGTTTTCGGTATAGCTATATATCTTTGCAAAACGGTATATTAAGAAAACGGTTTGTGATATATAAAATTAGTTTTCGTTATTGGTATATGTCTTTTTGAATCGGTATATTAAGAAAACGTTTTATGGTATATAAGATTAGTTTTGGTTAATTCTAAATGTCTTTGCAAATCGGTATATTAAGAAAACGGAATGACATTTATAAGGTTAGTTTTTATGTTATTTCCATTCGGTATATTAAGAAAATGGTTTGTGATATATAAGATTAGTTATCGCTATTGATATATGTCTTTGCGAATCTGTATATTAAGAAAACGGTTTGTGGTTAATAAGGTTAGTTTTATGTTATTTCCATTCGGTATATTAAGAAAACGGTATGTGATTGGTAATATTAGTTTTCGGTAAAGTTATATCTCTTTGCAAAACGGTATATTAAGAAAACGGTTTTTGATATATAAGATTAGTTTATGTTATTGGTATATGTCTTTGCGAATCGGTATCTTAAGAAAACGGTTTGTGGTTTATAAGGTTAGTTTTCGGTAATTCTAAATGGCTTTGCAAATCGGTATATTAAGAAAACGGAATGAGATTTATAAGGTTAGTTTTATGTTTTTTCCATTTCGTATATCAAGAAAGCGGAATGAGATTTATAAGGTTAGTTTTCGTTATTGATATATGTCTTTGCGAATCGGTATATTAAGAAATCGGTTAGTGGTTAATAAGATTAGTTTTCGGTAATTCTATATGTCTTTGCAAATCGGTATATTAAGAAAACGGAATGAGATTTATAAGGTTAGTTTTATGTTATTTCAATTCGGTATTTTAAGAAAACGGTATGTGAATGGTAATATTAGTTTTCGGTAGAGTTATACTTCTTTGCAATTCGGTATATTAAGAGAACGGTATGTGATTGGTAATATTAGTTTTCGGTATAGTTATATCTCTTTGCAAAACGGTATATTAAGAAAACTGTTTGTCGTTCATAAGTATAGTTTTTGGTAATTCTAAATGGCTTTGCAAATCGGTATATTAAGAAAACGGAATGAGATTTATAAGGTTAGTTTTTATGTTATTTCAATTCGGTATATTGAGAAAACGGTATGTGACTGGTAATATAGGTTTTAGTATAGTTATATGTCTTTGCAAAACGGTATATTAAGAAAACGGTTTTTGATATATAAGTTTAGTTTACGTTATTGGTATATATCTTTGCAAATCGGTATATTAAGAAAACGGATTGTGGTTTATAAGATTAGTTTTCGGTAATTATTAATGTCTATTCAAATCGGTATATTAAGAAAACGGAATGCGATTTATAAGGTCAGTTTTTATGTTTTTTCAATTCGGTATATTAAAAAAACGGTTTGTGGTTTATAAGATTAGTTTTCGGTAATTATTAATGTCTATTCAAATCGGTATATTAAGAAAACGGAATGCGATTTATAAGGTCAGTTTTTATGTTTTTTCAATTCGGTATATTAAAAAAACGGTTTGTGGTTTATAAGATTAGTTTGCGGTAATTCTAAACGTCTATTCAAATCGGTATATTAAGAAAACGGTTTGTGGTTTATGAGATTAATTTTTGGTAATTCTAAATGTCTTATCAAATCGGTGCATCAAGAAAACGGAATGAGATTTATAAGGTAAGTTTACGTTTTTGGTATATGTCTTTGCGAATCGGTATATTAAGAAAACGGTTTGTGATGTATAAGATTAGTTTTCTTTATGGGTATTTGTCTTTGCAAATTGGTATATTAAGAAAATGGTTTGTGATATATAAGATTAGTTTTCGGTAATTCTAAATGTCTTTGCAAATCGATATAATAAGAAAACGGAATGAGATTTATAAGGTTAGTTTTTATGTTTTTTCCATTCGGTATATTAAGAAAACGGTTTGTGGTTTATAAGATTAGTTTTCGGTAATTCTAAATGTCTTTGCAAATCGATATAATAAGAAAACGGAATGAGATTTATAAGGATAGTTTTTATGTTTTTTCCATTCGGTATATTAGGAAAATGGTTTGTGCTTTATAAGATTCGTTTTTGGTAATTCTAAATGGCTTTGCAAATCGGTATATTAAGAAAACGGAATGTGATTTATAAGGTTAGTTTTTTTTTTTCAATTCGGTATATTAAGAGAACGGTATGTGATTGGTAATATTAGTTTTCGGTATAGTTATATCTCTTTGAAAAACGGTATATTAAGAAAACGGTTTTTGATATATAAGTTTAGTTTTCGTTATTGGTATATGTCTTTTCGAATCGGTATGTTAAGAAAACGGTTTGTGGTTTATAAGATTAGTTTTCGGTAATACTAAATGTCTTTGCAATTCGATATATTAAGAAAACGGAATGAGATTTATAAGGTTAGTTTTTATGTTATTTCAATTCGGTATATTAAGAAAACGGTATGTGATTGGTAATATTAGTTTTCGGTAAAGTTATATCTCTTTGCAAAACGGTATATTAAGAAAACGGTTTTTGATATATAAGTTTAGTTTTCGTTATTGGTATATGTCTTTTCGAATCGGTATGGTAAGAAAACGGTTTGTGGTTTATAAGATTAGTTTTCGGTAATACTAAATGTCTTTGCAATTCGGCATATAATGAAAACGGATGGAGATTTATGAGGTTAGTTTTTATGTCTTATCAAATCGGTATATTAAGAAAACGGTATGTGTTTGGTAATAGTAGTTTTCGGTATAGTTATATCGCTTTGCAAAACGGTATATTAAGAAAACTGTTTGTCGTTCATGAGTATAGTTTTCGGTAATTCTAAATGGCTTTGCAAATCGGTATATTAAAAAAAAGGAATGAGATTTATAAGGTTAGTTTTTATGTTTTATCAATTCGGTATATTAAGAAAACGGTATGTATTTGGTAATAGTAGTTTTCGGTATAGTTATATCTCTTTGCAAAACGGTATATTAAGAAAACGGTTTGTGATATATAAGATTAGTTTTCGGTAATTTTAAACGTCTATTCAAATCGGTATATTAAGAATACGGTTTATGGTTTATGAGATTAATTTTTGGTAATTCTAAATGTCTTATCAAATCGGTATATTAAGGAAACGGAATGAGATTTATAAGGTTAGTTTTTTGTTTTTTCCATTCGGTATATCAAGAAAACGGAATGAGATTTATAAGGTAAGTTTACGTTATTGGTATATGTCTTTGCGAATCGGTATATTAAGAAAACGGTTTGTGATGTATAAGATTAGTTTTCTTTATGGGTATATGTCTTTGCAAATTGGTATATTAATAAAACGGTTTGTGGTTTATAAGATTAGTTTTCGGTAATTCTAAATGTCTTTGCATATCGATATTATAAGAAAGCGGAATGAGATTTATAAGGTTAGTTTTTATGTTTTTTCCATTCGGTATATTAAGAAAACGGTTTGTGGTTTATAAGATTAGTTTTCGGTAATTCTAAATGTCTTTGCAAATCGATATAATAAGAAAACGGAATGAGATTTATAAGGTTAGTTTTTATGTTTTTTCCATTCGGTATATTAGGAAAATTGTTTGTGCTTTATAAGATTCGTTTTTCATTCGTAATAGTAGTTTTCGGTATAGTTTTATCTCTTTGCAAAACGGTATATTAAGAGAACGGTATGTGATTGGTAATATTAGTTTTCGGTATAGTTATATCTCTTTGCAAATCGGTATATTAAGAAAATGGTTTGTGGTTTATAAGGTTAGTTTTCGGTAATTATTAATGTCTATTCAAATCGGTATATTAAGAAAACGGAATGAGATTTATAAGGTCAGTTTTTATGTTTTTTCAATTCGGTATATTAAGAAAACGGTTTGTGATATATAAGATTAGTTTATGTTATTGGTATATGTCTTTGCGAATCGGTATATTAAAAAAACGGTTTGTGGTTTATAAGATTAGTTTGCGGTAATTCTAAACGTCTATTCAAATCGGTATATTATGAAAACGGTTTGTGGTTTATGAGATTAATTTTTGGTAATTCTAAATGTCTTATCAAATCGGTGTATTAAGGAAACGGAATGAGATTTATAAGGTTAGTTTTTATGTTTTTTCCATTCGGTATATCAAGAAAACGGAATGAGATTTATAAGGTAAGTTTACGTTATTGGTATATGTCTTTGCGAATCGGAATATTAAGAAAACGGTTTGTGATGTATAAGATTAGTTTTCTTTATGGGTATATGTCTTTGCAAATTGGTATATTAAGAAAATGGTTTGTGATATATAAGATTAGTTTTCGGTAATTCTAAATGTCTTTGCAAATCGATATAATAAGAAAACGGAATGAGATTTATAAGGTTAGTTTTTATGTTTTTTCCATTCGGTATATTAAGAAAACGGTTTGTGGTTTATAAGATTAGTTTTCGGTAATTCTAAATGTCTTTGCACATCGATATAATAAGAAAACGGAATGAGATTTATAAGGTTAGTTTTTATGTTTTTTCCATTCGGTATATTAGGAAAATGGTTTGTGCTTTATAAGATTCGTTTTTGGTGATTCTAAATGGCTTTTCAAATCGGTATATTAAGAAAACGGAATGTGATTTATAAGGTTAGTTTTTTTTTTTTTCAATTCGGTATATTAAGAGAACGGTATGTGATTGGTAATATTAGTTTTCGGTATAGTTATATCTCTTTGAAAAACGGTATATTAAGAAAGCGGTTTTTGATATATAAGTTCAGTTTTCGTTGTTGGTATATGTCTTTGCAAATCGGTATATTAAGAAAATGGTTTGTGGTTTATAAGATTAGTTTTCAGTAATTGTAAATGTCTATTCAAATCGGTATATTAAGAAAACGGAATGAGATTTATATGGTCAGTTTTTATGTTTTTTCAATTCGGTATATTAAGAAAACGGAATGAGATTTATAAGGTTATTTTTCGTTGTTGGTATATGTCTTTGCAAATCGGTATATTAAGAAAAAGGGTTTGTGGTTTATAAGATTAGTTTTCGGTAATTATAAATGTCTATTCAAATCGGTATATTAAGAAAACGGAATGAGATTTATAAGGTCAGTTTTTATGTTTTTTCAATTCGGTATATTAAGAAAACGGTGTTTGATATATAAGATTAGTTTATGTTATTGGTATATGTCTTTGCGAATCGGTATATTAAGAAAACGGTTTGTGGTTTATAAGATTAGTTTACGGTAATTCTAAACGTCTATTCAAATCGGTATATTAAGAAAACGGAATGAGATTTATAAGGTTAGTTTTTATGTTTTTCCCATTCGGTATATCAAGAAA